>CAJNSZ010001096.1:0-29590 GCA_905329745.1 Rotaria sp. Silwood2 | reverse complement strand
AGAATAAATTCTCATACCATCAAGACCATCTTTTGTTGATTGTGTATATTCATTTTCTGTTTCTAAATCCTCACATTCACTATCGTCGTCTACTTCTGATGTCGATGAATTATAATTTGTTTCTTCATCAGAATCACTATTATCACCATTATCTAATGTAGAATCATCATTTAAATAAATCATTTTTCCTAAAACATGACGAATATTCAAACACAAATCATTTAATCGAAAAACATTTTTCTTTTTTAAAAGCGAAGACATTCCTAATTTGTCAGCAAAAGTTGTTGCATATTCATAAGCAGCATGAATTTGTTTTTCGATGTTATCTACTGTAAGTTCATCTAGATCTGTTATTGATGATGAAAATGCATTGTGTTTGTTTTGCTTATGATGTTTTGGAAATTTAATTGCATTAGAATTAACATTCGACTCTTCGAGACATTTAATTTCATTTAAAATGGAAATTTTTCTAGTTTTTGACAGAAAATGTTGCATGGTGAAATTTTTCATTGTTAAAAACGGCCCGGTTAATGCTCTAGCGCTACGAAATATATTTTCGCATGGCTGTGAACTAAATAGGAATATATTTAATGATTCCATGGGCAACTTTTTGTTTAATACTAATAATAAAATAAAAGTTAGCATGTGAGCATTTAACTAAATTGAGTGAAATGCTGGAAATGTCATAAAATGATGCTCTATTGTTTTGTAAGATGGCATTTGAACTTTTTGACTTGTTGCTTCTGTGTGAATCATTAGTTTATATCTTATCTATGTGAACCAAAATCTAGAAATAAAGACGATTGACCATGCATAGAATATTCTCATCAATATGTTTGTTGTTTTATCAATATAAGCCTTGGTTATAAAGCGTAAAATTGTTAAATAACAATGTGTTCCAAATGTACTTTGATTTTGATCTAACATATTTAAAACATTGGACGATGAAATTTTTAAGCACGATGCATAGTTTTGCCGATCCTTTACATATATATCTGATAAGACTAAATTATGATCTAACTTGGAATATTTATCTATAAGATTTTTAAGATGTTTCACAGATATTTCAAAATCACCCATTACTAATGAAGCAGTTGTTGACAACAAACGATTTCTTACTTTTGTTGCCAAATGAATGGAATCCTAGAAACATAAAAACAACTGCTTTTTACGTAAAAAAACCATAACCATGAATTTGGAATATGAACATCAAAAATATCGTCTCTGTTCAATAAATCAATATTGGTTAACTGTGCAAAATATCCTTAACAATCAAAAAAATGTTTAAACAAGGAAAAGCTTGTTTCAATGATAAAACTAACCTATGGCTACCCTCATGGCTTTTATATACTTCGAATCGGCGTCGCTAGCAAATCCAACAACTCTAATATTATTCTTTTTGCATTTATCATATATAAATAACCAACGGGCAAGTACTGAAAGATGATCATTTTGACTATCAGTACCAAAACTGGATAAGAGAAATGGTGACGACGCTACACTATTGTTATAGGTTGAATAGTACGAATATTTACTTGTGTTGATTGATTTAAAGTATCAAACCATTCTTATAATTGAAGAAAGTCGTCAGTTTGATACTGACGAAGCATTGGAATACCATTGATTAGTTCTGGACAAAAACCAACAAATGAATTAGTTGCAACGTCATACTGCACTTTACTAATGACACCAGTACACTCCTCAGAAGCATATATATAAGAACAATTAATTTTTTTAGAATAAATAGTAAATTCATCAAAGCGAAATTCACCTTCTTCAATACGAGTGCAATATTCATTATTGTAAGATTCTAATGTTGGTTTAGATGGAAATGCATCAGGTATGTTTAACCGTAACAGCTCATAAACATTTCACCCACCTAGTGCATATACTGATGATGCAAATCGTCGAGTATTTGTATTGTATTGATATCGGTGTTTAGAACGATTCATATTATCAGAAATATTATCTATGAATGTGTTTACAAAATAATTCGACTCTGTATTTGAATCTTGTTTCTGATTTTCTGAAAAATATGGTTGCTGTTGTGGCAATTTATTTTTCAGTACATTTATACAATAATCAAGATTTTCTTTTATAGCTGGACGTATCATATATTCGCCATTTTTTAACTGTAAACATGCATGGTTTCTTAAATCTTTTAATTTTTCACAATCAATTTTAAATATAGAAAATAAATCTTGCGATCGTAATAGAGAAAGAACATTATTAATTCTTTGAACTTTTAAAATTTCAACTTCAATATCATTGGTCATTTCTTTTATAAGATGGAAAAAATGATCAGATTTTATTTTGCCAATTTCAAGAACAGCGTTGTTGTTCATATCTGAAATAATATTTATCTAGAGCAGTATGTCATACAAAATAATTGAAAATTATAAATGACAAAATTTATTCATATAAAACTGTGAAACTAATTAAATTTGCTAGTTAAACATGCAGTTCAGCATCGGTACTCCTCGTTGGATGCCCAATGGGATGGATTACGACGAGACTTCTAAAAAGCATCTCATAAGATACGAAGGGAGACAACTTTTTCCAGGAGGAATCCATAAAAGATTAGCTGCGTTTCTCTGTTAGCACTTTAGTTTTTGAGATAGATGATTTCCTGTTAATTTAAACAGAAAAGTGAATTAATTTTCTAATAGAATCTTGCCATAGAAAAAGTTTTGCATTGTCTTGTTCTATACAAGTTTTTGAAAAGTTGTGTTCCACGTGGAGCTCTTCTCTATGTACAGCTGAATATTTTGCTGAAATTAATAAACAAGTGTCCTATTTGAAAGATGCTCGCACAAATAAAGAATTCATCTAATCAAAAATGTATTTAATGTATTATCTAATCAACATCTATTCAAAGTTATTTTTCTACATAAGCGTATACATATATAAATAAGAACATTTTTCGGGAGCGATAAAATTGTGTTCATTAAATATAACAAGCGAATTTGTGATGTATCCAGTGCAACAAATGTTTGCACCTTTCCATCAAGCATGTGACTTTTATATCATTGAAAATAAGTTAAAATTTAACCTTCGTTTATTACCAATAGGTGTATGCATTTTATATACTTAGTTGATTTGAATAGTATCCATTGATTGTGAAAGTAACAGACATACTTAAACTATTATTTTTATAATCATATTAGTGAGACAAAGGTATGTGCACATTCGAGACTATTCATTAAAGCCAGTGATCTTCTCTCATACATGTGACCAACTGAATTACAAACTTATCTATTTTAATTTGTACTGCCCATCACTTTTATAAACATCTCGATTAGTTGACTCCTTCTCATGATTGACGCATATACCTTATCGAAAAATACATTTTTTCGACAAAATTGTATTTCTATGATTTTTTTTACAAATACAGAGCTGGCTTTATCAAAATATAGAGAAAAGAAACCCCATTTATTTTCTCATCATAATAGTAAATATTGTTAATAGCACTGATCAATAAGATCAGGGGTCGCAGCGGTGTCATGTAAAAAATCAGGAATCAGGACAAGAATTTTCGAAGAAAAAATCAGGAAAAGGGACCCAAAATCAGGATAATCAGCATTGCTTGGAAACACAGGGAAAGATGTAAATATACGAATGTTTTTTAACGAGGCGCACAACCTGTTCGTCTAATGCATTTTTCATACTTCTTGTTGTTGCGAGACACATATCTTCTCATTTCTCGTTTCTGATCGTACTTTCGCGTGGTACTTTCCTTCCAATGTTTCGCCGATGGCCATGCACATGAAGTTCACCTAGTATTCGTTGAGAGCGATCAGAAAACTTGTAGTTTTAACACGTGTGGAGGGTTGAATAGAGCTGAATTTTATTACTTTCCGAAAGAGACCAACTGCTTTAAAATCGTTAAGTTNTGCCTTTACATATAAAATACACATTCTTTTTCGTTACCTCCTTTTGTCCAAAAAATTTAAAAAATTTTTGACAACTCCTATTCGAAAACCAGCGATTTTTAAAAAAATTAAAAAATTGTTTTCTTTATTCCTTAAAGTCGTAGTCGAACGACGCAGCCCCCAAAGAAGTCAATTATTATCCGATATTAAGTTAAATATTTTTTTTGTTTGAAAGAGCATGCCAAAATGCAGTTCCTGTGAGGGTCCTCTTTTTGATAAAGTTTTCTTATTATTACACTGAAAAGCAACTTTGTAATATAAGCAGGATTTTTTTGAGGACTTTTTGACTGATTGAATTTGTGAAACTTTTTTTCTTATTAAAAATAAGAATAAAAAAAGGCTCTCATAGGTACTGCATTCTGGCATGCTCTTTCAAATGAAAAATCAACGGACCAAATTGAATGAACATCCATGGGGAAATTTGGGAGCTGCGATGAGCTATTTTTCGACCCTTGTTTGGTTTGTATCTACCATATATATCAGGGTAGGAGGCTGAAAATTTTATCACAGATGCACTTTTGCACCCCCAACATAGCCACAAAGTTTCATGCTATCTCGATGCTCTGAAGCTGGGATCGAATTTTGAGGCGAGGGGGAGCTTAAAAGTTGGCAAAATTATGGGAAAAAGTGTGTGGATGTGGTGTGTTAGCGTAGGGTATGGATGTTGGGTGTACGGATTGAGCGTAGATGTGGGTGTGGGGTGTGCAGGTGGGTGTGCCGTACAATTGTGGTGTGCGAGTGTGAGTAAAGGAAAGATCTGTATCTACAATCGCATTCACCCACATCTCTACGTCCACCCATGTGTGATAACTCCCTTGATAATCTAGCGTATTTTCCTATTTCATTTGTTCTATGTTCTTTACGTGTATAGATCCGTGCTGCTACTTTTTGAGATTTCTATAAAATTGCAGCAAAATAAGTTATATACGTAAAATTAGTTCTGGAGTTTCCAGGAATCTTAAATTCTGCATTAATTTCTAATCATCTCATTCTTTTCATGATTTTACTAATTTTTAAGTTTTTAAAAAATTATATTGAATTTATCAACAAAAAAATTGTAGCTTAAGGCCAAGTGAAATTGGAGCGTAAATGTGTCTGCGAGACAGCTGTCTGGACAGCAAATGCCATAGGGGAGCAAATGTCACTAGGGAGCAAGTGTCCGGGGAGCAATTGTCGTTGGGGAGCAACTGTCATTGGGGAGCAAATGTCGCGAGAGCAAATGTCGCGGGAGCAACTATCGCTGGAGAGCAATTGTCCGGGGAGCATCATTCGTGTTACTATATAAATGTCCTCTTGCAAATAAAGAAATTTCGATCTGAAACTTTTGCTATACAAAGACCTTGTGGTCCTTACAACAGTCTAAAAGTTTCAGCGCAAATGGATCTTTTCTTCTGAAGATAACACGTTTGCAAGAAATAATCATTCTTCACAGCAAAGTCAGAAAATTGATTATTTTGAGAAGGATGCATTCGCTTGCACTGAAACTTTCAGAAGACTTTAAGCACCACGAGGTCTACATATGATAGAAATTTCAGCTCGAAATTCCTTCATTCACAAGAGAATAGTGCTAGCAGATTCTTGAATTTTTCGGATTCTTCATGGATTGGCAAGCCCGATGAACCAATCTTTCTCCCTTGTGCAAAGCTGCTCGGATTCAATAGTTTTGTACCAGGACCTAGTATCAAATTACTTTTATAATGCAAATTGCTTGAGTCAATGTTTTATTCAGTAGAGATCACTAAGGAATCGGCAAAGGAACGAGAACAGACTTCTGATATTATCACTCATCCTACTTGTTTTTTTCTCAATGTAGCCAAGTAAGAATATTTTTCTTGAAGGGCAATGAGCTTCAGTTTTAACTCAACAATACGTCAGCATGAGATGCTCTTCTAGTTGTGGTAGAAATATCTCTCGAACTGCCATTGTTTACCAATATTAAAGTTCGTATGTAATTGACTTTTTTGTCGTTATACGTTTTGTTTGGCTCTAAAAGATTTTCCAGAAGAAAGTTTTGGTTAAGGATGGTGCATAATGCATATTGTACGAATCTCTATGATTGTCTTCGCGTGGGAAAAAAGATCCTTAATTCAGCAATATCTACACCCATAACCATACCGAACCAATCCGAAATCATATGGCTAGTTAAATAACTAAATATTTGCACAGTAGTATATTATACTTTTCAAATTGAATCGAAACTGATTCTTTTTAATATCCTCCACCTCATCCCCAAAGCATAGAAGTGCACTTGCAAGACTATCATTTTCCGAATATAATAGAAGCTCATTTATTTTGAAGAATGCATATATGGAAAAATGAAAAATCCAAATAATATGCCTGAAAATCTTCACTACTTTTGACTAAATGATTATATGTTCCTCAATTGAATTCCTTTGCGATATAATATTTTTTTGAGCTAAGTAACCTAATTAATAATATTGCTTCTAAACAATATTATTTCTTCTTTCCATTTTATACAATCGTGCCATCAAGAGAGTTCAATGGACAGGACAATTGGCCTTATTAGTGATCTTTTAAAACTCTATATTTTTGTTTCACGAATCGCAACAAGTTTTTGAGAGCTTTGCTCAGAGAAGCATCCAATATGTCATCGTTTTTATTACTAATCAATTACATGAACACACTGTAAAAAAAAAGGAACTTTACCGAACCTTAAAAAAAGGTTCGGTAGATGACAAAAAGCTTGCGAATGTGCTCAAAGTTTCAAACAGAGAATAAAAAAATCTACGAAACCTTTAAAGGATCTTCCCCTGGACACACGGGAAGATCTTTCTTTTGTTCGAAACCTTTTTAAGTTCCGTAGAGCGAAAAATAGGTTTCGTAGGAAAATACGGAACCTTTAGGGTTTCACAATAAATATAATGGCTTTATACGAAACCCAGTGCGAAACCTTGAGGTTTAATACAAAACCCTAAAGGTTCTGTATTTTCCTACGAAACCTATTTTTCGCTCTACGGAACTTAAAAAGGTTTCGAAGAAAAAAAAGATCTTCCCGTGTGTCTAGGGGAAGATCCTTTAAAGGTTCCGTAGATTTTTTATTCTATTTTAATTCTAAAAAGTGTGCCATGAAAGGCTTTCGTATTCTTCTTTATGTTTATCCTTACCAAAATGCATTATTAAATAATGAAGCAGCAATATAAATGATACAATATTACCTACTTCTTTTATTAGCGCCAGAAAGTTATTTTGGAATTTATGTCAGACTCTGCCCAATAACTATTTAGATACAAAACAAGTGAAAAGACAACTGTCGATCGTTTTTCTATTCTTCTTCAGAGTTTTTACTTTGTAAGTGGCAGCAGAAGTCTGGTGGATATTATTGAGAACAACAGACAAGAACTCACCATTCTTCTGTATGGAAAACGCATCTAATTATGTAAAACTAGGATACATTTCATTAGATTCTTATAGAAAGATTTTGTCATATTACAAATTTACTATTATCTTGAAAAAACCAAAATTGAACATGGCGAGTTTTTTAGATTTAGAAAACTTGATGAATTTCCTGTTGTTTAATGCATAAAAACATCATCTGAATTTCGCTCGAATAGGCTTAGTTTGGGCTTAACGTTACTATGAATTTTAAAAATGTAAATAAGAGTGAGAATTCTTGCAATGATTGTTGATAGTAGTAAAATAGAGAGAGATTTGCTTCTTTCTCTATTTAAGATAAGAGTAATGGACTTCAATCGAAAATATGTAGAAAATTCTAAAATCAATTCACATAGTTTTTGGATACAGAAGTTAATATAGACGTCGACTATATTCGAATAACCTTTGTTAAAGTTGAGCTGTAACATAGAAAAAGCTCGACAAAGTAGTAAGGATATCGGAGATCGTCGCTATTTTTCCAAATAGAAACATCTTGCAAACGAATAAAATTCTCAGGTATATCCTAGTCTTTTTATTCCAGAATCCTTTTGAACTGATTTATCTGTTTCATAAAATATCGACTGGATGTCTATACTCATAGACTTTCATGCATAAGTTTGTTATTGTTTAAAATATTATGAATAGTTAGCTGTAACTCAGTTGTACTACAGAGCTATATTAAATAAATACTTCAATAATGACAGCATACGCTAACTTCAAGTCTTCATGAAAATTTAGATGTGTTCAAGTGACTTTGTAACAGAAGAATGGACAACTTATCTTTCGTCTTACAATCCAACTTATTTGTTCTATCCGCTAGACATACGCAGTTCGGCTTCATCTCAATTTCAAATACTTGCAGCTCTGTGTCAAACTTCACAGAAAGGCGTGTTGCAAGGATTATCAACTTTCTCTTCGAGCAAGATTGTGACACCAATGATGGTCTCTCGTGTAGTTTTCAATGCTCAAGTTGATCTTCTTGTATCTGATTCAAAGACAAAACTGCTTTCTCAACAACAACGTACAAGTCTTCTCACTCGTGTTACAAATGCGCAAGCCCAACTATCTACTACTCAACTTAGCAATGGCGTATATTATATTAGTAGTAATACTTGGCGTCTTATCTACTTCACTCAGTAAGAATTCTGACTTTTGATAGGCTTTCAGCAATTACCAGGACTACAGAAAATGCATCAAACGCATGCTGAAATCAGATAGTAAAACAATCCGACGACTTCTTACTAGAGTATTGAACCTGAGGCTCAGATGTCGTTTCTTTGTTTGACTCAACAGTTATCGACTTGTTTGCTAAGAAAAATTATTCTCTCTTTCAATCCATGCACACTTGATGTCAGTGTCAAATTCGGAATGGGTCACGAAAATTTAATTCATGTCGAATACTGATTAGCATACGTAACTGATAGTCCTAGTTTCAGCCAATGAACTCTGCATACCCAAGAAAGATATATTCCATGGGTAATTTATCATATTCCATCAATGGATGACATTATTCTTGATGAGTTCGGGATTATCTGTGTTTACCAAGGGGGAAAAAACACATTCGGACATTCTGAGCCATTCCAATCTAATCCATTGCAATCCATTCCAATACATTCGGAGCTATTTCAATCCCAATCGAAGGCTTGCAACTATCTTTCGCTTTGATTAGACCTTCTATTACTAGATCGAGACTAACTGGTTCTAAAAAAAATAAGTTCTAGTCAAAATTGCTAGTTATAAATTCACAATACCCACGTAATTTGTCAATATTATATAAGAGGTGCCAGTTGTCGGTAGATATTAATGAAATCTGCGCATTTTAATTGCGAAGTAAATGTTCGCACATTTCAGTTATTAATTCAGTAAAGAAGATTACTTTAATGTTTCTAAAACATATGTGCAATGTTTGATTCTAGGGTTTTAAAATTTTTATTCTTCATCAGCGATTTCTCAGTTTTTCATTGGTATTTAACTCAGAATGAACATAGTTATATGTAACTAACTATTAAATCCTATTATTCAATTAAACTGTGTATTTTAAGATGAGTCTTGTAACCTATGAAAATCTTTCTCCTTCACTGGTTTTTCTCTTCAAGCATAGTTGGCTCAAAATAACCAAAGCCGTCATTTTCATTAGCGCAACTCATTTAATATAATATAACTGTACGTTGTCACAACATTTAAGAAATCTTATGAGGCAATCATATACAGTCTTGTGATAGCAACCATTTGATAGAATAAGTGTACATGAGACCAATATCATACAAATGAAGTTTATGGAAGACGAATCATCGTAAATCTTCCTATTTACTGGAATAGAAATGTAGTCGAACAAAGAGCATTAACAATAAGTGATCAAGAAAGCTAAATTTTCATTATCTCAAGTTATCCTTCTTTAACCTAGACGCTTATTAAAGTAAGAGATTTCATATGGTATGAAGAAGGACATTTTAACTTTATGTAAGATTTAAGTTTGGCATTTTTCATTTTAATTATAGAGATGCAATAGAAGATATTCTATTTAGTACATTAATAACTCTTTTTAAATAGATATAATCTTAGATTGCGCTTTTGTCAACCACTTTGAGTCGAAATTATTAAAAACTGATGTTGTAAATTCAAAGAATTCATTTCAACGTTTTTATCATGAAAACAGATTTCAAATTTATTATTTTTCCATTCAGAAAAAAAGGTATAAATGGTGAATTGAAGAAAAAAATTCCATTCCGTACAAACAAGTGAATCAGGTTCAATAAGCTAATACAAACAGTAATTAAAGAAAAACATTCATGTGTATTCTTTAATTGTAAGCATGTTAGGAAAAAAATATGTTACTGTTTATTCATTTTTTGAACACGTACTAATCTGTCTGAGGATAGCCGACTGTTTTTATTAGTTAGGTACCAAACAGCAGTTTGCTTGTTGATATATTTCAGTTTATTGTTAATTTCAACTTCAAAATACTTATATTTATCTTTGTCAGGAATTGTAGAATATATTCGCATACCATCGTAACCAACTTCTGTTGATGTTGCATATTCAGTTTCTGTTTCTGAACCTGAAGATTGACTATCATATTCTATGTCTGAAATTAACGAATAAGTTGTTTCTTCATCTGAATCACTATTATTGCCATTATCTAATATGGAGTCATCATCAAAATAAATAATTTTTTCTAAATCACCACGAATATGCACACATAAATCATTTAATTCAAAAGCGTTATTTTTTATTAGAAGAGAAGAGATTCCCAATTTATCAGCTAAATTCCTTGCGTATTGATAAGCCTCATGAATTTGTTTTTCAATATTCTGCAGTGTAAGTTCATGAACGTTTGTTGTTGATGGAAATGCATTGCTTTGGCTTTGCTTATGATGTTTAGGAAATTTAATTGCATCGAAATCAGTATTGAATTCTTCAAAACTTTTAATTTCATTTAAAATTCCAATTTTTCTAGTTTTTGAAAGAAATTGTTTTATAGTGGAATTAGTCATGGTGGAAAGGGGTCCTGTTAATGCTCTGGCGGTGCGAAATATATTTTCGCACGGCTGTGAACTAAACAGGAATATATTCAATGATTCGATAGGCAGCTGCTCATTTAATACTAGAAGTACAATAAAGGTTAAAGCATGTGCATTTATTTCAATTGAATGAAATGCAGGAAATGTCATAAAATGATGTTGTATTGGTTTATAAAATGGAATATGTGTCTTTTGAGTTGTCGTTTTTGACTGAGTCGTTAATTTACATCGAATCCATGTAAACCAAAATCGAGAAATAAAGACAGTTGACCATGCATAGAATGTTCTCATTAATATATTTGTTGTTTTATCAACATAAGCAACTGTTACAAACCGTAAAACAGTTAAATAACAATGTGTTCCAAATGTGCTTTTACTTTGTTCTAATATATTTAAAACATTAAGTGATGAGATTTTTAAACATGATGCATAATTTTGTCTATCTTTTACGTATATATCCGATAAAACTAAATTATGATCTAATTTTGAATATTTATCTATGATATCTTGAAGATCTTTCACTGATATTGTATATTCTCCCATTAACAATGAGACAGTTGTTGATAAAAGCCGATTTCTTAATTTAGTTGCTAAGTGAATTGGATCTTGAAAGCATAAAAATGATTGTTTTGTGCGTAAAAAGAACCATGACCACGAATCTGGGATGTGTATCTCAAAAATGTCGTCATTGTTCAATAGGTTGATATTTGATAATTGTGCAAAATATCCTTAGTAAATAAAAACAAGTATTACAATAAAAATATCTTCTTTCACTAAATACACTAACCTATAGCTAGTCTCATAGCTTTCAAATATTTTGGGTCTGCATCGGTTGTGAATCCAGCAACTCTAAAATTTCTGCTTTTGCATTGTTCATATATAAATAACCAACGAGAAAGCACTGAAACATAATCATTTTGATTATTAGTGCCAAAACTAGATAATAGGAATGGTGATGCTACGTTTTTTAATCGGCTGAATTGTATAAATATTTATCTGTGTCGATTGATTCACAGTATTAAACCAATCTTCCAATTCATGAAAGTCGTCAGTTTGATATTGCCGACGTATTGGTATACCGTTATCTAATTCTGGACATAATTCGACAAATGAATTAGTTGTAACATTATACTGCACTTTACTAATAACGCCAGCACAATCTTCAGACACGAAACCAGATGAACATTTTATTGTTTTAGAATAAGTAGCTAATTCATCAAAACGAAATTCACCTTCTTCAATAGGTGTATAATATTCATTACAATAAGCTTCTAATGTTGGTATTGATGGAAATGCACCAGGTAAATTTAATCGTAAAAACTGATAAACATTGCGTCCACCTAGTGCATATACTGATAATGCAAATCGTTGGGTATTTGCACTGTATTGATAATGGCATTTGGAACGATTCATATTAGCAGAAAAATTATTAAGAAATTTATCCACAAAGCAATTAGATTGTTTTGGTGAACTTTGCTCCACATTTTGAGAAGTATATGATTGTTGATCATTTAATTTATTTTTCAGAACATTTATACAATAATCAAGATTTTCTTTAATAGCTGGACGTATCATGTATTCACCATTCTTAAGCTGTAAACAAGCACGTTTTCGTAAATCTTTTAACTCTTCACAGTCAATTTTAAATATAGAAAACATATCTTGTGATCGCAACAAAGAAAGAGCATTATTAATTCCTTGAACTTTTAAAATTTCAACTTCAATATCACTAGTCATTTCTTCTATGAAATGAAAAAAATTATCAGATTTAAGATTGCTAATTTCGAGACGAGCTTCATTATTCATATCTGAAACAATATTTGTTTTAACAATGCCTAAAAAAACAATTTCAAATTATAGCTGACAAAACTTATATCAAAAAATGATTCTAGATTTTTTTCATTTATGCATTTACTAATGGATTTGCGGTCCATAAGAAAATGCTGACAAGGATGAACGACATACTCAGGCTGGTATAATGCATTCAGTAAGATATACAGTAATTTTTTAGGAAGAATTCATGAAAGACTTTCATCGTTTTGTTATTGACGTTTCAGATATCAAAGTGAATTCTTTTTGATAGTAATTTCCTTAGTTAACTATTCTTTTGAACAAATCAGTTCAAGTTTCTAATAGGCGTTTCCAACTATGTAAATAATTAAGCAAGTTAATTATTAATGCAATGAATTTAATAAAGAGTGAACCGATTTTCCTACAGAGTTCCACTAAGGAAAAAGCTTCGACTCAGTTTTAATATAAGCAACATTTCTGGGAGGTACTACTTTATGCGTAGCTTTTATTCATGGGCAGTATTAAATTATTGCTAAAATTGATGAAAGATTTATTGTGAGCAGTGTTTATTCAAACAAAGAATACACCTAATTAAAGATGTGCAATTACTGTATTATGTAATTAATATTTATTCAGAATTTATCTCATTATAATTATAAATATGCCTATATATAAATACATATACAAATAAGAACAATGTCAGGAAGAGATAAAATTGTATTTATGAAAAATAACATACGAGTGGTTAATATATATATTTAATATAAGAAACGTTTGCGTGTCTGTTACACAATAAACGCAACATCATTATATCAGAAATAAGTTAAAATTTAAATCATTCATTGTCAAAAGTCGTTTTCATTTTTACATTTGGTCTGAGTTCTATATTACTTACAAATAGAGAAAAAATGTATAATCTCTTATTTGTCTAATAGAATTTCATGAGTAAAAAGCATATGGAGATTCGAACATATTGAATGTAGTTAGTGACTTTCTCGCACACATGTAATCAATAGAATATACATGTTTATAACTTCACAATGTCATATTTATGTTTTCTAAGAGCTTCCATGAAGTGATTTCTTTTCATATTTTATAGAAATATCACATAGAGCAATTGACGTTTTTGAAAAATACATTTTAATAATTCTTTTTAATGTTCAATACGACCTAATTCAAATACAACAAAACGAGAATATTTTTTCATAATAAATGCAGCTGATATTACTCGTCAATAAGTAGGATATGAATGTGTGAATAGGAAAAAGACAATATTTAAGTCTAAAAAATTTGATATATGTTTTGAACTACATCTACTTTTAACGGCTTGTAATACTTCAGAATAATACAATCATAAAAATAATCACCTTGTCTATCGTATCTTTGTCTGTTTCGGATTATCCGTATTTCCCTGAGTCAATCCTAACTATTCCGAGCCATTCGAATGGCTCGGAATGTGTTTTTTTCCCCCTTGGTGTTTACTCTCTCAGCATTTTCTTTTCGGACTCAGTTGGGTTACTGTTGATATCGTACGCGAAGACGTCTTCACATACAGTTCGATGATGCAACAAGAGTAAACAGCTGCTTCCTAATTCTAATTATTTCTTGAGTCATTTTTTCCTTTACATATATGTAATACACAATATTCAAGAAAAGATAGTTTTGTGAGGGTTGCAAATTTCTACTTTTTTCCATTTCAGTATTTCTTGATCCGTTAGTTTAGTTCTGAGAAGAAATGCATGCACTAATACCATATTTTTTTCGGCCTTGAACAATTTCTTTTCTAGCATGTAATTATATTGATAATTTCATATATATTTCCATGAATATGTTAGTCAAATGCGACACTGCTGAAACATTGAGATATTTATAGTCTAATTCATCTTGTATTTTTCTTTGTTGCAGATATCCATCGGTGGAAAATACGAATTTGTCTTGCTCATGTCAGTATTCATATGATTGCGTGTATTCAGGAGGTGTATATGGAAATCTATCCGTAGTCGATGCAGTGCTCGAAAAAGGCGCTCTAAATCGCACACATATACCTGATTTCACAATTCCAGGAATGCTGGTTGGTTGCTTTCCTCTAAATACGCTACTCCAATCAACACTAGAATGTTTATTTAATTCTACCTGTCTGGCAATATTGCAATCAAGTATGCTGTTTATTCCTCCATTACCAGTGAAACCATTGAATCACAGTATAATGTCTCGTTTTAATTCAACAACAAAAATCGGAACGATTGCAGACGAACTACTAATTGAAGAATGGACGAGTACAGGCAATTATTCAGCATTCTATGAACAATGTCGCCCGACGGTGTGTACATACTCAATTGTAGCAAAAGCAAATTTGGTACTCATTCTTACTACGATAGCCGCTTTATTTGGAGGCCTTTCTACTGCAGTTAAGGTATTTGCACCATTTACTGTCAAAATATATCGAATGGTACAAAGTAAAACTCGAAAAATCAAACCAGTTCAGAATATTTCCACGCGAAGCATCAACACCAGTAAGTCATGCACATATGCGAATTTGAATCGTGAGAAGATCTTCTTGAATAATGCATCTATGAATAGACTATATATGAGGGCTTTCAAAGATGGACATAACTTCGCTAATTACTCCATGATTTTGGAGAACTGTTTAGCTTAAACTTGTAACGACCACCTTGTCGAATAATAAGGAATTTACAGAAAAAAATAATAGAGGGCAGTAAACGGTACCTGTCTTTCATCTCTCTACTCTTATTGTTTGTCAAATAGTTGTGCAAATTCTGAGGCACTGGTACAGTAAGCATATGGTACATGTATGAAGGTATCTCACTCTTCGTTTTTCATCAAATTATTCCTGCAACAATTTAATATGCTGTGTTAGTTTGATATAATAAAGAAAAGCCAGCCGAAATATATGGAACAGAAAATGAAAATTTCCAGAAGCCAACTGTCAAATAATCAAAAAATATCTTTCCGACTTCATTTAATAAGTCAGATTTCTTGTTTCTTTCGATCCTAAAATCGATTAATTCTTGATGGTTTTTTATAGAAAACGATGCGTTCAAAGAAACAGACGTTTTGATACTACTAATACGATCATTATTAGAAGAGCGAAAGTTCCAAAAATTTCTTGTACAGAAACCTTACTTAACTGAGAGTAAAGCCGAGAAATCTTTTATTTACATATTTAGTTTGATGACGGTTCCGATTTGAATGAGGCTGAATAGTAAAGTAACATCTTTAGTGTGAAATTAGTGTAATAAATATGGTTAAGATGATCTTGCAAAGATGCAATTATTATCAAAATTTTCTGTTTTGCGTCACTTGTGAAAGACACACAAGTACTGTTGGAGAATATTACAAGATGAAACGATGAAGAAGAAAATCAAAATCAACAGTCAAGGTGGACGGATACAAATAAATTCTTAGGACTTTCCAAACTCAAAATTAGTCCGATTAGGTCTGATGATTGTCTAGTTAGAAACAAAAATGATGAGTAATTTTATCATGAGTTGTAAAAAATGACAACATCTTTTTCAGCGTCGACGATTTTCTTTCTGGAAGGTTTACATGTTCGTTTGCATCTCTAAATCAAATGGCCAACTTTGTGACATTTTAATGTGCATGTTCTTACTGTACTTGAAACTGTTTGTAGCAAATAGATATAAGTCAAGAAGAACAGATAGCATTTAAATATTTCAAGAACGAAATATCAACACTTTTTAAACAATTCGCATCAAAATTCTTGACAATTTCATTTCTATAGCACGCTTCAATATCCAGGGGGTGCAGCAACTTTTGTTAAATGTACTATCATTATAGTTTTCGATTATCGCCCGGGTCAATCATGCTCGGTCGTGCATGGCCATTACACTACTTCTAAAACATTGTAAGACACAGTATGCATTATCTGTGTACGTAACATAATTCTGGCAATCGTAAACAGCACTTTACGCCATATTACAAAGACAAGAAATACTCACCGTAAACAGTCATCGCTCATGACATACTTACAAACGACCAAGGAGAACACTCCACCCCTGCGAACGTCTATAAATACAAAATGCTCTAACAGATCACCCATCCACCTCGGTCTTTTTTCCAGAAATTATACCACAAGAATTGAATTTTCCCTCATCCGGAATGTGAAGATCCGCGTAAATATCCTTCATTCGATAGAGAATGTAGTTGTGGGTGGGGGTAGCTGCGTTGAAATCTTCTCTATATTCACACCTCACATCCACAACAACACACCGTTGTTCATTGCATGTGTAGAACCTTTGATGAAAAGATCAGACGAGTAATGCTCGATAACGATAACGTTAAAAATTATTTCTGTCAAGAGAATCTATCGTGTAATACTTTTTTTAGAACGTTTCAGCAATCAAGCAGTACGACGGTATATCAAAGAGTTTTATGAAGCACTCCTCAACCTGAATTTATTTAAGCATCCGTATAATGATGAGTATGGTCGACGCTCAGAAATACTCACTACACGTCTCTATATTGTATTGCTGGTAATTTCTATTATAATTCTGACCTTTTATGCATCATTAACTCAGCACATGCAAACAATACAAGTGAAAAATCCGTCTATTAAGGTTTACCGACAACTCGCTGCCAAACATGGCGATACATTATCATGTCCATGTGCACAAATCACTGCATCGTATGATCGATTCCTTTTAATGAGAACGGTAATTTGAATACCATCATTTTCATTCAATACAATTGTACAAATAATTGTTCTGTGCATCAAGTATAAGTTTCAGAATGCAATACAATACTATAGTTGTCTAGTTCTATGCTATCCTATTTCCAGAAGGGAATCAGCAAAAATCTTTGCTGATCGCATCATCGATAAGAAGATGTCAGAAGTCATTAAGTGGGGATGCAATCAAGAAGAACAATGTATCGTAGGGAATTATTTTGAGAGTCGACTTATAAAATCTAACTTCTGACCTTAGAATTTCAACAGAGATTTCTGCTGTCGTTTCGCCACCTTCATTGACACAGTGACAGGTACAATAGATTATAAATGTAAAACAAAAAAGGCCACAACAAACTCTCTTGATCATAATAAAACTCTATAAAGGACGTTCTTTTCTTCGACAACATTCTTATTAATTATCTTACAGGAGCACAAAATTTATAAAAGTATCATTTTGTAAATGCGGCTTTTTGGAATAATCAAGTGTTGACTAAGGCAGACGGAGTTTCCTCACAGACAAGGTGAAACGATAATTGAGAACGAAAAACTAAACTTTGGAGCTTATTTAAAACTAGGATAATATTAATGCTAAATTAGTTTGTTGAATGATAATCTTTACACCCTTAAGAAACGTTTTGTTTATCATTTAATAATTGAATATCTCTCTAGATAATTCAATACTTGATTCTTCAAGCAAAAGTATGTTGCTTCATTGTTTAAATTCCTATTCGTGAGTCGTTTTCTCTAACGAGTTGCATTAAATTTGATGGACTAGTCTCCATTGCTAGAAGTCTATCAAGATAACTATTGAAAATATATCGATCGAAACAATGCTATATGTTTAGAGATATCATCCATTGTGCTCATCAGTATTTGCCAGTGATGCCTTTACTCCAATGTTTTCCTACAATGGTACAGGAATTACACTTAATATACTAGATTTTTCGAGCTATGCACCGATGACCGTTTATCTAGCGAAAGTATTATGTATCCTGTCACAAAAGATAATTAATGATGCTGTAGTTTGGTTCAATGCGACAAAATATGTTAGTAAAGCCTTAACGCTAGAGACCGCCTTTCTGACACAAATAACTACGGTAGTAAATGATTTCCAAAATCAACTGCCAAGCACTTTTCGACAGACACTGCAACTTATTCGAGATAGTATCAACAGTAATCAACTGCTGACAGCAACTCTTTCAAATGCTTTCATTCATTATTATACACAGCAAGCAAACACGAGTATTGAAGATGCAATCGAAATACGGTCGGGCTTTACATATGATCCTTCCTGCAATTGCGGTGATTCATCTACCGCATGTGCAATGTCGTTTACCGACTATATGCAGATTGCTGGCAATCCATTTCATTATAATAATTTACCATGGAATACGACAGTTAAAGGACTATATCTTGCTTGCAATCCTTTAGAAAATATAATGCATTCTACTTTAGAATGTCTTTTTGATAATATGTGTCTTTTATTAGTCAAAATAATTATTCAGCTTCGTTTAGTTACTTTTAGTTCCACATTTGATGTTTCGTCTATCAAAACACTAAATGCGTCGATCCTATCAATTTCAAAGCCAAATACAACCCTGAGAGATATCATTAATAATTTGATGACTGAAGAGTGGCAATCGGAAATTAGTTTCGATAACTATTTTATGCAGTGCCAACCAACTGTTTGTGTCTATACACTCATAGAAAGATTTGGTTTTGTTAACATCATCGTTACTGTTATCAGTCTTGCTGGTGGTTTAAGTGTTGTACTGAGCATTGTTACACCTCTGATTATCATAATTATCAGAACAATGAAACAAAAACAAACGCCGGTAGTGAGAATGGCTTCGGTAATCACAGGTTAGAATCACATTAATTAAGCAACACTTGAAAATTCAAAATAACAATCGTAGATACCTTAACATTTCGGATTCACTATTTGTGTTTCCTAGAAGGCAAAGAAGTCAGCAATGCATAAATACAAAACACTCATTTTCTATTGCTAGATATTTATAGAGAAACCGCATTTCATTCAATAGTTAATGTATTTATGATTTATTGTTAAGCATAAGTGAAAAAAACTTCTTAGGGCAGCCCCTTTGGTGCTGAAATGTGGAACTCACGTATGCTCTCCCGTCTCATTAAACTAATATATATGTATAAAGTGAAAAGCCTTCGATAGCCTTTGCTGTTAATCAACGTATACCAGCAGCTACCGGGACTTATTTTTTCGGGATTTATTGGAACTTTTTAATAAATCCCGCGATTTATTTCATGCTCGGAACTTATTGAAATCATTGAGATAAATCTCGGGATTTATTTCTCTATTGAGATTTCTTGTAGTTTTGAAATGAACCCAGATATTTATTTCATGGATGGAATGCATTAATGTTTTTAAATGAATTCTGGGATTAATTTCGCTTTTGAGTATTATTTAGGTCGCTATTACAGATTTTGGGCTCTATTTCTCTATTGAAACTTCTCAGTCAAGTGGAATAATGGGAAACAAACTGCTCAAATCCATTATGATCTTCATTTTGAGGATTTTGATCATTAAGATTAGTCTTTTCCAGTGAAAAATCGTAAAATGATCATCAAATGCATTTGAATTAGTTTACGTACTATAGTAAGCAATTCATGATCACCAAGTCTATCATTTCAGAGTTTTCAACTAATTTGAATACGTTAATAGTTTCTAAAAAGTGTACGATTTACTACTCAGTCTTTGTTTAGAAGCAACTGTACCCAAGTCGAAAAACCTGATATCAAATCATGCAAAATCCAATAAGATCTTATCCTCATAAGATTTTTTCTATGATCTTGTCATAAGATCATATGATTTCATGTGTTCTTTTTTTTGAAGAGTTCTTCAGATTCTTCTCATAAGATGTCAGCAAAAATCTTATAAGATTTAAAGATTAAAAAATGTAGAAGTACACGCTGAATGTTTCTTCTGAGATCTTCTCAGATCATTTAAGATTCATGTAAAAAGAAACATATAACAATACATAATGTAGGTCTTGTCTGTTCTTATTTGATGGTGTATGATCTCTCGTGTTCTTTAACTTATTCGAGAATTGTTGATTCGATCAGTTTTACTATAAAGAATAGTAGTTAAAAACACGATTAATCTGTGTCTAGTTTGTTTTCGTACTTTTCTCTAATGATCATACTGAAAATCTTAACTGTCATTTCTTATTTTTCTGTATTAATAATATAGGAAATGTTAATTTTCATTTCTGATTTTTCTAAATTGATACCAACGAAGAAGGGTAATTTAATTTTAATCGTTCTATATTTGATGATATAGAGAATCCTAATTTTCATTTTTTATTTTTCGATAGTGATAATATAGTAAATCTTAATTTTTCCTTTATTTTTCTATATCTGATATTATGTAAAATCTTATTCATTATTTTTCATTTTTCCATGCTGGTAGTATAGAAATTCCATTTTTATTTCTTGCTTTTCTATTTTGCCAATATAAGGAATTCTACTTTTACTTCTCACTTTTCTATATTAATAATATAGAAAATCTTATTTTTTAATTCTTTTTTTTCTATATTAATAGTATAAATAACAGTTAGTTTTAATTCTTATTTCTCTATAGTAGTAAGGTAGATAATAGTTTGTTTTATGGTTTTTATTTTCTATATTCATAATATAGAAAATCAGACTTTTATATAGTTTTTCTATATTGATGATATAGAAACAGTTAATTTTCTGTCTTGTTTCTCTAAAAATGATAATAAAGAAAATACTAATTTCGATTTTTTATTTTTCTGCCTTGAGAATGTAGCCAATAGCTTTTTTCATTTGTTATCTTTCTATATTCTCAGTATAGATAACAGTTACTTTTATTTGCTATTTTTCTATGTCAATAATAGAAGAATCTTAGTTTTCATTCTTTATTTTCCTAAATTGGTAATATAGCAAGTCTTATTTATTATTTTTCATTTTCGATATTGATAATATAGAAAATAGTATTTTAATTTTTCTGTATTGGATAATGTAAAAAATCCTAATTTTAATTTTTGACTTGTCATTAGTGGCAATATAGAAAATCTTAGCTTTCGGTTTTTATTTTTTTATATGGGTAATATAGAAAACCCCATTTTTATTATAAATTGTTATTATAAGAAGCAATATTTTTATTTTTATTTTCTTTCTAATATATTGATTTTCTGGATGTTTTATTTTATTTTTAAAAGAAAAATGAAAATCTATATGAACTATGTATAAATTGCTTTATTGTATTATGTGTAAGTACATATGAAATAATAACAACAATATAATAATCGTATTATTTATGATGTGAAGTAATAATAATACTAAATAATATTAGAGCTTTCAGGCCTTTCCGGCCCATCGTCAGTTTATGGAATAATATAAGAATGAATATACATCAATAATTAATTAATATAATATACTTAATGCCTGTATGAACTGTAAGATTATAAGATATATATTATTATAATAATACAGAAGTTTTGAATTTAAATTATAAATTGTTATTAGAATGAGCAATATTTTTATTTTTATTCTCTTTCTAATGTATTAATTTTCGATACATTTTATTTTATATTAAATGAATACGATTATTATATTGTCTTAATATTTCATATGTACTTGAACATAATATAACAAAGCAATTTATACATAGTTCATATAGATTTTCATTTTTCTTTTAAAAATAAAATAAAACATCTAGAAAATCAATATATTAGAAAGAAAATAAAAATACTGCTCATTCTAATAATTATTTATAATATGAATTCAAAAGTCCTGCATTATTATTATTATATATATACCATTTTTTATTTCTCATTTTTCTATATTAATAAGATAGAAAATCTTATTTTTTACTTTTTATCTATCTATATTGATAATATAAGTATCAGTGAATTTTAATTCTTATTTTTCTATAATGATAATATAGAAAATCCTAGTTATTATTTCTTATTTTTCTACATTGATAATTTATATAACAGTTAGTTTTATTGCTTTCTTTTGCTGTATCAATGATATAGAAAGTCAAACTTTTTATTTAATTTTTCTATATTGACGATGTAGATAATAGTTTGTTCTATTGCTTTTTTTTCTGTATGGGTTATATATGTATAATATTATTTTTCTTTTTTCTATATTGATGATATAGAAAATTCTAATTTTGACTTCTTGGTTTCCTATATCGGTAATATAAAGACAGTTTTTTTTCTAATTTTTCTATATTAGATATATAGCAAATATTATTTTTATTTTTCTATGTTCATAATATAGAAAATAATGTGTTTTATTTCTAGTTTTTCTATATTGGATATTTAGAAAATTTTTATTTTTATTTTTCTGTATAGTTAATATAAGAAGGCTTAATTTTATTTCTTTTTTTTATATGAATGATATAGAAAATTTTAGCTTTGATATCTGAGTTTTCTATATTGGCACTATAAATAACAGTTTATCTTTCGCCTAACTTTTCTATATTCAATATATAGAATTTTTTTTTCTATATCAATGATATAGATAATGTTATTTTTTTTCTTATTTTTCTTTACTGGTTATAGAGAAAATTCCATGCTTAGTTTTTTTTATTTTTCGGTAATAATAATATGGAACATCATATTTTTAATTTTCTAATTTTACTATATTAGTAATATAGAGAATCTTAATTGTTTATTTCCTATTGCTCTTCATTAGTAGTGTAGTGAGTAAATTTTTTAGCATCAGTTGTTGTAACTGTTATAGAAAGGATTTTATTGTCGAGATGTAAGTGCGGGTGTAGTCACCTGTGTATTAGTTTAGCTAATTAAGTCCCCCCCCCCCCCCCCCCTCAGAAATGATTTCCAGCTTAGAATGGGTCTTGTGAGCTGAAAATTTCAAGGATGAGTGATCCTGGAGAGATACGTCTCTATTAAAAAATTTCAGCACAATTGGCCTTACTAGACCGGAGTTTCAGCTGAATCATAGGTCAATTTTGGCCTTCAGAAGAATCGATATAACTTCACCATAACATGAGGTATCGAGCTCTGGCTAGTTTCAAATTAAAGCCAATGTTAGTACGCAACTTTCATCTGAACAGAATTTTTAAATTCTATATTGTTCATTTTTTATGAATATTTCAGTAGACATGTCTTAAAATCAACACAAAAAACGGTGATCCAGCGACAATAAATTCCACTTTTCTCAAACCAGGAATCAATTATAAAAATCTGTTCAGACAAAAGTTTACCCTTATTGAGACCTTCAAAACAAAAAAAATATTGGGTATATCTTGAACTGGATGAAAGTTATTTCAATTTTTCTAATGGGAAACCATGCTTTGAGAAAACTGCTAAAGAAGTTTTAGACATAGAGTTTTGCAGTCAAATGCAAGAAACAATGGTATATTGATAATATTTATGTGAAATTTTTGAAAGCACGCAATAGATGATGTAAGCTAGCACTAGAGGTCGTACTAAATGATGTAAGAATGGTTATTCCTTGCTGATAGAAGTAAAAAAGTAGTCTTCCCAAAAATAAGAAAAACCGTGAAAATCTCTCCGAAAACTGGGTATTGAGGTGGAAATCTCCTACGAAAGTTCTTAAAAATTTGACCTTTTTTTTAAAAATTATATATATTCTGAAAGAGGAAATTCCGCTGCATCTTTCTATGATAAAAACTCGACTTCGATTATTTTACTAAAAAAACGATTTTCTGAGGGAGGGGGCCCTCTTAAGGAGGTTTTGGCTATGTGAAGTTAACTTGAAGCATGATTGTCAGCGGAAACTGGAAAATCACGAATAATGCATATTTCTCAAGAAATCAGTTAACATTTTTCTGCACGATTTTATATAATCAAGCAAGTTTTTTACTGTTCGAGCATAGAAGAAACGTGTTGTGAGAATTGACATTGGATTTTTGAGATGACGAGTTTTCATATGATTTTTTTGTATGATCTTGTTTGAACATATATGGTTATTGAATAAAATCGGATAGAATCATACAAGAATTCATGGCTGATCTTACTATCTGATTTCTCGACTTGAATTCTTTACACAGTAGTCAAGTGTATATAGTTGGGAATTTACAGCTATATCGAGTGTATATACATTTTTAATCATGCTGGAATCAAATTCAGAATTAGTCAGAAAGAGATGGTTTTTGCAGTTTTTAGCGATGAACTGGCAATTTGTAAGTCCGAAAGAATCCTATTCTTTATAGCATCCACTGTATTTTAAAGCTTTTTGCTGAGATACTACGAGTCATAGAATGGTACTTCCGAACTGTTTTTATAAGCCTTAAAGAACAAAAGCCATTCGAAAGCGACACAATACTATGAATATATCGAAATTCTAGCTCTAATATTGATCATTAAGAAGTTAAATTTTCTCTCTATAACAGTAGAATCAGTATATCGACTATATTTTAAGTGGGCATGAATCAAATGAAACGTTGAATTCGAATCAAATGGAAAAGTCAGAATTAAATGATAAAAATTATAATTCTACTATATGAAATATATTGTAATGTATGAAGCAGGCAGCTATTGCTTCTAATCCAAGCCAAGTCATAACCACCATCATTTTTAACTTACATTTGAAAACATTTTTGGTGACAAGACCACATCTTCAACCTGTCAAACGTTAATCATTTATAAGTATAAAGAGAAAGCTGTTTTTCTCCAATCACACTTTCTATGCACTACATTTTCAATTATTTTACATGAATAGCAGTGATAATAACAAGTGTATTTATGATAACTTTGTGACGAATTCGATCTGTTTTCTTAAGTTTTTCACTAAAGGATCTTGCAGTACTTCAGATTTGCCAGAAGAA
Source organism: Rotaria sp. Silwood2 (assembly GCA_905329745.1). Classification (NCBI taxonomy): domain Eukaryota; kingdom Metazoa; phylum Rotifera; class Eurotatoria; order Philodinida; family Philodinidae; genus Rotaria; species Rotaria sp. Silwood2. Next base: position 4,426 of record CAJNSZ010001096.1, on the reverse strand, counting down.
CATTTTTAGAAAGATAAATTACTTAAATTTTTACTTCCTATTATGACGCTATTATTTTTAAATAGAATAATTCAGCTTTATATGCTGTTAATTAATAGAAACAGTTATGGCTAAGACAGTGTTCTCTTCATTTATGCTGCTTTCTTTTACATGAAAAATTTATTCGTTGTTTATACTATTCATTCACATTCTGTTTAATTGTCCACATTTACAGAAATATCTATGCTCAAATACAATATAGAAAAAGATAGATTGTTCCAAACATAAATGAAAGAATAAGACGAACCATCAAAGATGAACCGATGTTCCTGACTCCTCGATGTGTTAAATGTATGATGCATTTGATTAAAAATATTTTAGTTTTTTATCAATCTAATTGTTGCTTCAATATCTATATTGTCTTGAAAGAGAAACCAGTAATATACACGAAGAGATAGTCACTATAAATGATACTCGGACTTCGAGCAATTCAGACTATTGAGAATTCTCTTTTCAAATAAATTATGCGTGCAGTGTATTAGTGCAGTACGTCTTTTGTCTTATTGCTTGCTGATTGAAATGAATAAGACCTCAAGTTTTTTTAAACTTATTCAGAATACATTGAGTATCACGTCTTTTAACTAGATTTTATGTTGACCAGTAGTGCTTAACATATACTGAAACTTCAGACATAAACTATAGCAGTTCACTAATTTAGGCTAATGAACAGCAATATCTATTGATACTAGTGTTCGGGAAAAAAATCTATTGCAAAAAGAATTTGTTTCTACACAATTATTGCATGTCATGGAGATATGCATAGATTAATCCGCTAGATATGATTAAGTCGTAGATAAATCCGCTTGAAAAAGAATAGATCCGTTGAGGAATTCTTTGATATTTAGAGATGTATGTATGTTACGGTCTTTTTCTTTCCTTTCTTTTCTGTCCTATATATATATATATATATATATGTATATGCACGATTTTACGTATGTCCTTGATGTACGGAGACTAACTGTATTACGTAATCGAAAAGACGATTCTGAATCGGGTATATGATATAAATGGGAAATATATGAAGAACAAGAAAACAGAGAGACCAATTAAAGAATCACAGAGATAATAGAGGATAAACAGAATAGTAAATATGTATACATGCGACATCACTGTAACAATGTAATATACGTGAGAAAAGTATGACACATACTAAATAGACCAAGCAAGATAATGATTCAGTAGTATTCGCAAAAGACTTTTTATTAGTACTGTAGCATGGACCATTTTATGACATATTAATCATAAGTGCTAAGCAACAAAAATAGAGTGGCTGAATAAGCGTTCGAACCTTAGATGTATAAATGTGGAAGCCATCTCTCTAAACATTGGTCATTTGTTATCGTTAGTTAATAGTGAAAATTTCAGAACGATGATTAACGTTATCAATCGATCCAACTGTATAAAGAATATATCCGCTGCAAAAAGAATCAATCCGTTAGGGAGTCAATTCATATTTGGAGTTAAATGCCATCGAACGCTGCAGTAGACATGTATGCATCTTAAATAGGCCTGTGACAGTTCAGAACTGGGAACGATACTCATATTTTCTAGCCAGTTCTTTTCGAAAGAACTGGAACTGATCACCCGTTCTTTTCCTAGGAGTGGGAAGGAATTGCATATCATTCGTCGACAGAATGTTTTGTCGACAAACATATTGTCGACAAAATTTCTTTGACGTATATTTTGTCGATGAATACATTGTCGAAAGATCATTTGTCGATAAGCTCCTTGTCGACATGTTTTTGTCGAAAACTTTTTCGTCGACATACTTTCGTCAACAACATATATCGATCTAAACATTATAAGCCTGTATATTTGAACAATAAATTAGAAGTTTTGGTTTCATTCTATGTTGACGAATCAATAAAGCTCCTTTTCCTATATTACTCAATAGCAATCACATCAATCAGTAATACTTTTTTCGTTCTGAAATTGATGCATTAATTAATTTGATTAATTTCATTGCAAATTGGATAAATACCTATATATATAAGAAAAAAGAATCGAATGTATATATATTCTCAATTTTTTCGTTCGTGTCTATTTTAACATGGCAACTGCTCAAGTTCTTCTCGAATTCGGTATAACAACAAAAGGAAAAAGACAACTTCTGTTTGACGGACATATCTATACATTAAACAAAGATCGCGGAACAGTGAAATATTGGCGTTGTCAGGAACGTTCCTGTTCTGCATTTGTTCACACTGATTGAAAGGACAACTACAAAGCACATTCTGGTACTCACGATGGTCATTTACCTTCACCTGAACCCATTGAACTTCTAACATTCAAACACAAGGTCAAAGAACGCGTAATCAAGGAAACGACACCAATTGCTCATATATACGAACAAGAATTAGCAGCATCAAAGCTTAATCAGACTAGTTTAGCCTTTGTACCAGATGCTAAAGATGCTCGTGACTACCTACTCTCACAAACTCTTCATTAAGGCTCAATTTGACAGAATCTTTAGAACCATCACTATCACGTCTTCGTCGTAAAGCAACTCCAACTCTTCCTACATCGTCAGATTTTGACATTCCGACTAAGTACAGACAGACTTTAGATGGCAAAGATTTTCTTTTTAAGGATACCCTCATTCGTGGCAAGAGAACATTGATGTTTGCTAATGAACGACAATTAGTCATGCTTTTTGAGTCAAAACATATCTTCATCAATGGAACATTCTCAGTATGTCCTCCTTCCTTCGATCAAGTTTTAACTATTCATGGAGTGCACCATGAACACATTGAGTTTCCTCTTCTTTGGTAGACTACGAATATAACTTGTTATGCCTTTCAACTTTTACCCTGCGTGCTCTCTCTTCTTCTTGGACGATCGGCAGCAATTTATAATCATATTTTTGAACTCTTAGAGCAGGAAGCAGCAGATCGTCGAATGACATTCGAACCAGATATGATAACGACTGACTTTGAAAAAGGATTAATTAAGTCTGTTAAACATCATGTAAGGTCTTTTCCTATCTCAAAATGTGACAGCGAGTTCGTGAAATTCTTTTAGTTTCCTATGTCTCGACATGTTGAATGCTTCTTTCATTTTACTCAAAGTATTCAGAAAAAAATTCAGAAAATTAGTCTGTCGACTATCTATAAGAATGAGGAAGAAATTCGTTCAATATGTCATCAATTGATGGCACTTGCTCTTTTGCCTTGCGACAAAGTAGAGGCAGCTTTCAAACGTTTGGCTGATAACCATCCACAATTGATCAATGATCTTTTCGATTACTTTGAAGATTTTTGGACAGAAGAAATGCCAATAGATTCGTGGAATGTTTACGATCTCAAAGTAAGAACTAATAATAACGCTGAGGGTAAGCTTTCTTCTGAGCATCTTTTGTTATCCTAATACGGTTTGCTCAGGTTGGCACAATAGATTTTCCCATTGCATAGACAAGAAACATCCAAATATATGGCATTTCGTACACGTTCTACAGGAAGAAGAAGTTCGTTTCAAACAATATATGTAGCATGTTAAAATGGGGAAGAAAAAAGTCTGTGGAAAAAGAACATGTCGTATTCAGCAGTGTCTCGAAACCCTCGCAGACAGATTTACGAAGCAGGAGATCGATCTCATTGAATATATCCAAGGCGTAGCACTTTTGGTCGCGAAGAAAAAATGATTAAAGCAAAAATAGATTTTTCTTAATGATTTCTCTTTGCTTATATTGTCGTTCCTCATATACGTTAGTTTATTTATTAGATATGTTCTATATAACTATATATAGTCTTTTGTTTTACTCGTGTATGTACTTAGTTAAATAAAAAGCTAGTTATAAACTTTTGAATGTCGTTCTGTATTCAGAAATATTTTTCGATAAAATCCCTCTCGACGAAATAGTTTCGACAATATGTTGTCGACGAATTGTCACGTCGATAAAGTTTCCTTTCGACAAAAAATTGTCGACAAAAATTCTGTCGACAAACTACTGTCGACCAATGATATGATTACCGGTGGGAAGTTACCTTTCCCAGACCGTTACTTGGGAACGGGAACGGCTGTCGCAGAAAAAGTTACCAGGTACCCGGAAACGAGGTAACGGTCGTATTATAGGAAGGTGACCTCAGGACAGCTTTTTCCTCTTATTACACGGTCAACTACTAGAGCCCTGCACGGTTCCAAAAATAATTTTCTGGAACCGTTCAAAGAAGCACATACCGTTCCATCATTTTTGACGTTATTTTGTCATTCGACTATGTATTTTGTAGAGAAATGTTTCCTCTTCAAGTTCCTATATTTAGAAACACAAAATAAACCTTGATATGAAAATTTTTTCTCTTAAAATAAAACGGTTCCAAATTTGGAACCGTTTGGAACCGAAAATGTCGGAACCGTTTTATTTTAAAAGAAAAAAATTTCACATCGAGGA
>CAJNSZ010001095.1:0-36075 GCA_905329745.1 Rotaria sp. Silwood2 | reverse complement strand
ACACCCACACCCACACCCACACCCACCCACACCCACACCCACCCACACCCACACCCCAAACTAAATTATTTTCAAATAAATCGAAAACAATAACATAAAAGATTTCACTGAATAGTTTGGAATATATCTCAAATGCATAAAAGATGTTTTTATTCTTGTTTTTTCTTTCATTTTTAAAACTTTTCAAAGTTAAAACGTTTGATTTAAAACATGAAATATTAATTGTAAAAAAAACTTGTTGAGTATTATCATGTGCTTGTCCTAATCTTAATAAATGATTGGAAGATCTTTTTATAGTTTTATCATATATTATTTTAATGTTCGATAAACGATATAGATTTTAATATGAAGATTTTATGTTTTGATTGTAATTATATATGAGTTGGGTGTGTGGTTGGGTGTGGGTGTGGGTCGGGATGTGTCATGTTCATTCACACCGATATCCACATCTATCCACCCTCATTGTTGTAGATGACATATTTATTAACAATGATATAACCAAGTTGATTAATAGCTATATTAAGTTTTATCAGCCAATTCTATTAAAAATAGCTAATATTGTCATACATAGGGCGTGGGATGTGGGTGTGCTCTTCTCTATCTTAATGCCCCCATTACACCCACATCCTATAAAGGAAAATATAATTTATATGAGTAAATTTTATAAAAAGAATAGAAGCATTTCTCAAGCGAAACAACATTATTGCAATCAATTTTTAAAGTTTTCTTCTTATAACAAATTTTTATTCGATATCATTGAAAATTATTATTGAAAGAAGAGAAATATCTAATTATAAGTTCGGATATCAATAATACAAATAACAAATTCATTTATAGTTATGTTGACATAAATAATTAATACACTCGATATCCATTTTCAAATGAATGTTTTTTTAGAAATTAATATATCACTGAAGTCCACAATTCAATCATTCATACGGAAACTCAGTGATTGTAAAGTATAATGGAGACATATATAACAGAAAATTATAAACTTTTTAATATTGAAAAAAGTGTAATCAGAAAACTATGAGACTTTGTAGATTTTTATGATCGCCTTTGACGTTATACCAAATTTGAGGCTTATATATCCTCATGGAAATAAGATAAAGATAATATGAAAAACAAAAATAATATTCCTGTTTTGATAAATCAGTTTTGAGTATCCTTTTTAAAGAAATCTTTTACGAAATGGACATTTTTTTCACATTACTCCTGAATTTGTATAACAACATATTAAAATAAAAGAAGACTACTATTTTGAAAAAATAGAAAGATTCTAGATTTGAACAATGTTGAAAGAATTAAAAATTATATCCAAACTACGCATACGATTAAGAGCTAGGATGTGGGTGTGAGTATTGATCTTTCTTCACACACACTCCACACTCACACCCACACCCATACACCCACACCCAAGATTGCAGAAGTTATACATTGTAGACAAAATTGTGAAAACATTTCCTGTAAATGACGAAAATACGTCTTGAATTACTAGATATTAAGAGTACATCAACTCAGCTAATAAGAATTCTGTATGAATATATGTTCACAGTTCAAAAGAAAGTTTTTCTGAATTTCATTGTATTTTGTAAAAAAGTATTTCCTATGCAATGGAAAATCGATTTTAGACACTTATTAAAGACTAGATGTATTATTAAGAGATGATCGAGACCCTTGCATCATCTATACCTTAGATGATGTTTTTGAAAACTCCAAAAGATCAATCTACAAAGAAAAATATTTCATCATTTTTCATGCTTCATTAGTAATTGCTTTTTCTTTTCTGTTTACAAATTTACAAGTATAAGGCATGGTTCTTCTTTCACTCATATCTACAACTTAATTGACGCTCGCAACGTTAAATATATATTACACATGTTTGATTGTAGAGTTTCAATTAACGTCTAATGTAAAACAAGGCAATAAGCACTATTATCCATTTCAAAATAAAAGAAGGGTGAGTATTTTGGGAATCATTTTTGATGGGAACTAGATCGAGATCTGCGGTTTTCACCATTTAAAAGAGGTGACAAAACTACATCGAATTATCAATACCGAATTTCTCTGGTACAGTCTTTCGGAGTCTGCCACCAAGATTTTTATAAAATTGCGGCCTTTTAAAAGGGTTAGAAGATAGATTTTTTAAGAAAAAATATGAAAAAAAGCGATTTTTTCATCAAAAATACGTCGAAAATACTTAGTAAAATCTTTATAACACGTGATGAGCTAAGCCTTTTAGCATCGGGCTTACAGAGGTTATTGAGCTGTAGTTAATGATTCTGATGCACTACTGAAACATCAAATTTCGAAACTTTTACATTACGCAAAGTTTTGTTGTCGGAAAACTTGTCACAGGACCATGAGAAAGTATGCCAGAAAAATCTGGTATTGGTAATTCGATGTAGTTTCATCGTCTCTTTTACATGGTAAAAACCGCAGATCTTTATCTAGTTCCCATCAAAAATTATTCTAAAAATACTCACCCTTCTTTTATTTGGAAATGGATAATAGTTTGTTATTGAGTACTAAATTAAGAACATAATCATCATAATTAGAACTCTCTCATCTTTATATAGTGTTGTAAGCGTACGTCAACCTAGTCAGTGTGATGATATGATACTCTTTCATTTTTTTGTGAAACACGATCTGACAGGAGTGTCGAAGTGTTTAAAGGGTAGAAATTTGGACCCACTTCCTCCCTTCCCACAGATTGTGACGGATAGACTTTTGACCCGTCACAGACTGACAGACTCCTGAAAAAACCATCGCCGAGTGTGAAAGGGAAACTTGTTCTAAAGCATAAGGCAAGCGGTTGGCAACGAATCTTTTGTAAGAAACGAAACAATACAATTTCTATTGAATTAGGTACAGTAGTTCTATCGTGTTTCACGCTTTTAATCTTACAAGGGATTGCGCTAACAGCTTTTCTATATAGATACATAAGTTTAGGCAAGGGAATAATATATAATTGTTTTCGATTCATAATTAATGTTTGAAAAATATTGCAAAGAAAAACATAATTGTTAGCAAATAATCGTTAGAAAAAGTTATTCGTCTTCTTCCCATTCATGATTGTCTTCATCTGAATTATCTGCAGAAGTTTCTGGTGTTGATAATGCTTTTTTACCAATAATATATAGACGTCGCTTGGCGATTTCTGCTATTATATGTTCTGCAGAAAACTCTGATCCATGTGGGTTTATCAATTGTTTTTTATCAGCTGGACTTGAGTTTTGTATTGGTTTAAGTTTCTTTTCTTCACGAAAACGATGAAGTTCTTTATCAAAACTATTCCCACTATTAAGATTGCCACTATGATCATTGTTAAACTCATTGCTAATCAATGTCTGGGATTCATTAACATTTGTTGAAAGCGTTAAAGATGGAGGAATTGCTAAGGATGATGGTAAAGCAGTTGCTGGTGGCATTGGTGATGGAACTCGAATGGGAACAAAATCTGAAGTCGATGTGAGAGTAATGGTCGGTACTAAACAATAACAACAAAAAAGAGTAATAATTTTTTTTCTTGTCAATTTATCTGAATGTCTGCAATAAAATATTTACCAATTATTTCTGAAGATTCAATTGGAGACGTACTGGTTATCACTGATGATGGTAAATCCCAATAGTTGGTAGGATCATAATCGAAAGTTGCACATTTATCAAGTTCTGGTAAATTATCCGGCAAAGATAGTTGAGGTACAAGACCTATTGTAGGATTATAAGCAAAATTATCTACTGCTGGACGTTCAGAATTTTCTTTATGAAATGAAGGTAACAATATTTCATCCATACCTTGAGAAAAGAAAAAACAAACAATAAAATGTTATATTTCTCAGACCTAAAGGGATAATGTATCATACTTGGTTGAGTAGATTCGTTGATTTGCTTACGAATACGTTTGCCTACATTTAATGAATCAGATTTTGTTGACTGTATATAACTATATAAAAGAAAAACAAAAATAACGAACAAAATTCATTATATTTTCTTATTGATTACATGCGAATTTTCTTTTGTTCTATATTTAAGCAATGAAACCACTGATTTAATATTAATTGGTAGTCTACCTAAACCATTTAAAACATCTTTCTTTGTTTTTTGCATAAAATTATCTTCATATTGATTTAATATAATTAATCTATCATCATTAGACTTTGAATTGTTATCATTACAATCAATAAATTTATCCATTGCTTCATTTAAGTGAAATAAATTATAATGAAGTGCAAACGGTTGATCATCTTCATTATATGTATCACTTTCAAATATTGATTTATATGTCGAGCGATATTTTTCAACTGGATAAGTTGCACTTGAATGAACTTGAATAGCATGTTTTGAACCTTGAATATGATCAATATGGGTATTACCATGTTGGATGCGTTCATCAAATTCTTTTAGTTGTGCACGGTAAACATTGAGACGTATAGTTACGCGATTTAATATATCTTGCAATATAGCTTCCACATGTTCGAATATATCAGCGAATTGTTTAACAAGTTCGGCACGACGTAAGTCGCTGGCAATAATAGGTACTGTATAGGGTCGGGTTATAGTCATCTGAAAATGTGAATCATAAACATTATGCGATTTTTTATAAAACAACATAGCTTATTTGACATCATTAAAATAAAGCACAATCAAGGCCTTCCTCAAAAATCGATTTTGGCCCAGGAACGTCAGAATGAGCTGAAATTTGGAGAAAATGTTGGAGTCGGTGAAAAAAGTCTATGATAAAATTTCCAGCCCAAAACTATCAGATTTGAGGGAGATATTTACCAAACAAGGTCGAAAAAAAGCTGATTTCGCATCCCAAATTTCTCTGTAACAGCTGCTACAATGTATTAATTTTTCTGTTTGTTTGAGAGAACGTGTCAAGATGCAGTACACTACGTCGCTCTTTTTTTTGAAAAATTCCCTTTTTAATCAGACAAAAGAGATCATAAGTTGAATGGCTAAAAAATTGATCAAAAAATGGTAACCAAATTATATAACTGGTTTCAAACATCCTAATAAAAGGGAATTTTTCAAAAAAAGGGCGACGTAGCGCACTGCGTCTTGACATGCTCTTTCAAACAAACAAAAAAATATTAATACATTGTAGCAGACGTTGCAGAGAAATGTGGGATGCGTGTTGAAGAAAACGAAAAATGAGAAAAAACAAAAAAGATTTTTAGAAATTTCAAAAAACTGCTGGTTTTTCGAAAGCGGGGTCTCTGAAGTCTTGAAAATTTCCTAAGAAAAAAGGTCTTTTCAAGAAAAGTTTTTATCAATTTTGAAAGAGCAGACGACGGGCTACCTCTCCATGAATTTATCTAAATTTTGACAGTTCTCACAAAAACTGACTTCTTTTGAGGGGGGGGGGGGGGGCTTAATTTCTTCAGCCTGCTTCATTCCACGGAACTTACTTTTTCTCTTAATGATAAAGGATTCTTCAAAGTTTTGCTCGACAACTCAGCCATCAATGTATATTATTCCGCACTATCACTATTGACTTCAATAAAAACATATAATTTGCTGGGGAAACTCAATCAGTCTTAAATCATCTTCTTATCTAAAAGTCGATTATGAGAGAGACAACTTCAAATAGTATGAAATTTTGAGCTGTGTATTATGTTTTTTTCTAAAAGTATTCAATAGATATTGGTAAAAAGTACTTAATTTAGCAGTAACAGAGCATCACACATTCCGTGCTTAAAAAAAACTAAAAAAAAATGGTGTCACACCACTTTTGAGTTGAGCATTTGAACATTAGGTAGGTTCTAATGAGCTATGAATTCTCTGAAAAGAATTCGCGCCGCTAGCCTCTTGATGCTGAGATACAACATTTTTACTATATGTTTAGGAAAAAGCCGTAGTTCCCCTCAGGAACATTAGAAAAAGTGAGTTTTGAGTTCAGAGTCCAAGATAGGAACATCGGATCTGTCGGTGTATAGAAGCAATTTTAAGATAATTGTATTTTAGGATGGAAACAGGGAAAAGAGCTGAAACTTTCACAACAAACTATTCTCATTGAGATCTATATCTATACAAAGTTTGAACTCGAAATTCGAAATTCAGGTTTTCAAGTGTCCTTGAGGGGGACCACAGCTCTTTTTTCTTAAACATACAGTAAAAAAGCAGTATCTCAGCAATAATAAGCTAGCAGCACGAACTTTTTTCAGAGAATTCATAGATCGCTAGAATCTACATATTGCGCGTATGCTCGACTTAAAAGTGATGTGACACTTGGGAATGTTCCCTCCTCAGTCAGATAGTGTAATTTTTCATGCTATTTTTTTAAACAAAAATGGGAAGATGTGATAAGTAGGTTTAGAACAAAGGAAAAGGAGTTCGCACCTATTCTTTGAACCCGAGGAGGTAATTATTGATTTGAATATGGATATCATGAATACGAAGCTCTGGATTCATATTCTAATAAACATCGTTTTAATCAAAAACTCAATTTATTCGTGAATTTGTCTACTTGAACGTGACTATTGGTAAAAGATTAACTTGAGCTCATATTTGACCGATAAAAATAAATAGTTTTGCAAAGAAATGAACAATGTTCTGTGCGCTTGAATTTTTAAGAAATGTATAATTACTTTAAAACTAAAAACAATATCATACCTTTTGAGTTTAGTATTTACTATATTCGTTGGATCTATGCATCCTTCTAATGAAGTATTACATTTTTGCATTAATCAAAAGTAGAACAGATTTAAATCATACTTAGTCTAATTTTTCTTACTTTACCTTATAGTTATCATGCAATCGTCTCCATATTTAAGTTCTCTCAAATAGATACAACGAAACTGATGTCTTAAATGATTAGTGTCTAAGAGAATTCGCTAACATTTTTAAATGATGTAAAGAAAGTCAACAAAACAAAAGATATGAGTCAATATGACAATAAAAGGTTCGAGTTATTCATTGAAAAGAAAACAAAAACGAAGATAAGTAATGTCAATAAAAATTTCGAAATTTGTTTTTTCTTCATATACACATCCAGACAATTTTAATATCAAACACTGTCGTAATAATTCGTCATGCTTATGAAGAGATAAATCAGTTAACTTTTCTTCATCGTGACTAATAATTTTGAAAGAATATTCATCACTCATTTAATACCAGTAAAGTAATTTCTGCTATTTTCTTAAAAATTTTTATAAACTGTCATGAGAATTTCTCAAAATTAAAGAACAAACTAACCAAACTACACTCTGCTTTTTTAAAAATTATTGTGATTGTCTTGGAGAAATACTCATTCTCATAAGGAGAAAAAATATTGTATTTACTATATAAATGTTCAACAAAAAATTCATTACGACGATATCGATTTTTTGTATCAAGACCTTTAATGATTGAAATATATTGAAATATAATAGAAGCTTTTCTTACTAATATGATTATAAAACGAGAGTGTATTGACTAATAGTATTTCAAAGCGGTCTTTCAACACAAAACTGGAAATCAATTCTCTGAGGAAACTATTAAACATAAGGTATATACGCTATTGGAAATAATTGATGACGGTTCGTATTTTTTACATTGGAATAAAAATAGTATAGCGACGATATACAACTTTGGATTTAATGAAAGTACTATGTTTTTGGCAAGTGTCAAGAGTGAAGAAGCGCACAGTGCATATTTTGATAAATAGAAACTCGATACGAATCCGAACGTTTTATAAATAATTTTTTTTTCTTTAAATATGTAATTTAACGGGTGTCCCAACAAAAATGTTCTTCTACGTATTGTTTCAAAATCTCAATAAAAGACATCGTACCGGTCTAATCGTTTTTCAAAAAACGTAGAATCTAATTCTCTACAAAAATCAATTCTTTTTATTTCTTTCGATGTTCACCATGACTTTTTGAAACTTTTAACAAACGTGTAGCCCATGAATTACAATTTTCAAAAACTACATTTGGTCGAACTTTTTTTGCAGTCACCTCTAAGTTTTTCGATCAAAGTTTGTTTTGATGTAAGTTGATCCGAATTCATTGCCAGTGCTAGTTCATTTCAGATGCAATAGTCGAGTGGGTTTCAAATCCAGGCTATTTGCAGGCCAACAGTCTTTATTCAAAAATGCTGGGAAATTGTTCCGATACCATTCCTGGGTTAAATGATGAACATGTGGCATAGCCCCGTCTTGTTGAAATATTCAATCATTGCCAAATATTTGATTACCATATTCTAGGGCCACAGGAACAACTTCTGCCATGTATCGAGCATGATCCAAGGTTCCGTCTTCACAAATGACTAAAGGAGTAATACCCTTGGAGCATGCGCCAAGCCAAATCATAACTTTTTATGAAAACTTTTCCTTTCCCATAATGCCACCTTTTGATTAGCTTTGACACGATTGGGCGCCCAAATTCGATCGTTTTGAACATTGTGAACACCATCGATGTCAAAGAGTTTCTCGTCCGAAAAGAGAATTTTCATTGTTTGCTCTTTCCAGAAAGTCGTTCGAACCCAATTTGCGAACTTTTTTCTCTCAGATTTATGAATATCAGGGAGAGATGGTTCAAAAATTCTTTTATACAGATAGGGTGGGTGTTGGGGCATGATTGGGCGTGGGTGTGGGTGGGTGTGACTGTGGCTGTGGATGTTATTAAAGAGAAGAATAACACCCACACCCACACCCACACCCACACCCACACCCACACCCTCAAGGTGTAGATTGTATAACTGTATTTGTCAATGTTGATGGTGGTTTTAATCGAGAAGTCTTTGTTGGTAATGAATCCAATCATTTTCAGTTAATGAATACCGACCTGAAAAAGAAATTGAATGAAGAAAAATAAAATACTTTCGAATTAACTCACCTGTATGTTTATCATGAGTTAAAGGATGTCGACTTGATATTTCAAGTCAATTTTCTATTACAAAGTGTAAATTCATTTTCCACTTCCTATAATAAAAAAAACCAATTGTTAGCACAGTTCCTTGTGACATTAAAAATATTAAATATGATGAAATCTTTTGCAAAGTCAGACGTTTCTACTTTAAACACTCCTTTCCAATCGTATTTCATAAAAATGATCGTTTTTTTATCAATAATAAGAAGATATATAATACCGAAAGAGATCCATTATGAATATCAACACTTGTTGTTGTACTTGATTCCATAGCTTTTGGATTATGTCGAAAAGCATTAACTGCTTCAATGATTGTTAGATACTGTTGCGATAAAGAATTGGTTACATCATGCCTAAAACAAAATATGATTTATTCATTGAAAAACTTTAATATCTGACAACATACTGTTCAATTCCTAAATTAAAAAACATGGTCATACATGTTTTTTTTTTCTGCTTTTGATGAATAGATTACTCTTAAGACCTTGTCTATTTATATCTTTTTTTTCCGTGTTTATCTATTTCAGTCCATCTAGACTAATTAACGTTTGAAGACGATTATATAATGCAACTCGATAAGTTTTTTCAAACAAAATGTTTGAATATTTACCATCTTTTTTTGCTATTGGATTTTTTCCGAAAGGTAAAATGTTGTAAACGAGAAAGACCATTCATATTTTTAACAACATCATCCAAAGAACTAATTTAAAAAAATAATTAAATATTTTTTTTTATTCTCCTAAATATTCTTACTCAATTAGATTTCCATGCATTTGTATAATAGCTAAATTATGTTCAGGTACCTAGAGATCTTGAAAACCTTGTAAATATTCTATTTTATTATATGATAAATGAAGCCATGATAATTTTCTAAATATATGAGATCATTACTTTAGAAAAAACATTATTTCTAATATTATTTTACTTTAATGCCAATAAACCTTCAATAACAACAGTTTTACTTGATGCTAAATTTAATATATCTAATGAAACGAGACCTTCGAGACCTTGTATACGTGTTATATTATTTGATGATAAATCAAGATGAGTTAAATAATTGAATCCAATTAAACCAGTTCTTTGTGCAATTGCATTTGAATGTAAATTAATTGAAAGTTAATTTTTATGTAAAAGTATTTCATCAATATTTCGAATACCATTATCCATACAACTAAGATCAGTTGATTTGGTATTAAAATTATTATTATTATTTAAATCAAAATCCATTATTTGACCTTAAAACTTGATATATATATATATACAAATACTCAATATATGTCTGAGTTTAGTTTTCAAGGTAATAGTCGTAATCATCTGACTAGGACGACTCACTCATGGCTAAAAATGACGTCTATGCGCATTAGCGTGACGAAATATAAACAAAACCATTGAGAAAGATGTTGATATGGTTATATAAAGCACGAATGGCTGTTGTATATAGTTTATGCACAGCGAAACCTTGATTAAGGTAACAACGAGTAGAAATGGTGGTTAACGTTGGGATTACGCCAAGTAGATATCATTTATTGAGTTCAAAAGTCATTGATCAAGAGGAGTTTTGCTCATTTGAATAACACTTATAATCAAACTTCATTATTTGTTTTAATATTGATAGAATTCTATTGCAATTAATTGAGAATTCCCACTGACTATAAGAAAATTCTTATGAGATCTAAGTTTTCTTTCTATTTCCACAAGATTCGGATCAGATTTTCTGATTATTCGATTGTTTGACTTGAGGAGCTAACATGTTCTTCATGATCAGAAGTTTGGGAACAAGTGAAAAACTTGTGTAAATATTCAATAGTTTGTATAAATTATTCTTTTGTCTTAGGCAACTAATGTTGTGTTTAAAGAATGAGCACCATTTTATTATTCTTCTACTATTAGATGTAACACTAACTGCGTCTATAAGTTTAAAAATATATTCTGAATATTTATAGTTCAATACCGACATATTCACCCGATGTTCTATCAATAATTTGATTAGCTGAAGAAAAAACTTGCGTTAAAACGATAGCATTAGGTCTTCGTATAACAGAATTGTTTCATCATTGTGAACATCTTCGTTCAGGTTATATTAAGGCATCACAATTTAAATGAAATGAAAAACTAAAAAAGAATTCTATTCATATTCAATTATCTATTCTAAAATATAATCATGAACCGATATTTCATAGTCCGACAGAATCAATATTAAATGCATGCGATCAAGTTGACCTTTTTCTTGTTCGAGATTCTGAAGCAATACCAGGTAGTTGTGTTATTTGTGTGAAAACGCAAAATGATATAGCTAATGATAAAATCAAATGTTTAGATTGTGAATGATTTCTTGATGGTAAAAGTTGACGTGAACAAATCAATTATTTTAAATCATTAGATGATTTAATACATTTTTATTTAAAATATAATATACTTGTTGCAACAAATAATACAGCATTTTGTCTTGTTCAACTATGTACAGCTAATTGGTTTCATACACGTGATATGTATCAACGTTGTGAACATCAAAATTAGTTGCAATACAATATGGATATCGTAATGATTTTAGTTTAGAATTTCAATCATTAAATCAATAATCCGAATGTAAATCATTATTTTATCATAAAAGACATGGCGAATAATCTGAAAATTGTATAAGAAATCGTTTTAAATATATTCTACAATATGATGAAACACTAGTTGTTTTAAAAAAGTATGCTGTTACAAATTGTATAAATGCTAATCATATACGTCCACCTATTGAAAATATTAGACGAGGACATATTGCTGTCCAAGCACCTTGAACAGCAACAATTAATGACTTTTGGCATATGCTACAACAGAAAACAGTTAAATGTATTGCTATGACTGCAAGAGAAATAGAAGGGATGAAGATATTTTATCAATAAATATATGTACTAGTCTTTTTTTTTTTGTTTATCTAAAAAATGTTACAGATCAATTTGGTATGTAAAGTAGTATTGAGGTCAATTTTTGTATTTATCATCGGATAGTTGTTAGTATAATCTTTCTAGGATTCAAGATAAAATATGAGACAAAGCTCGTTGTTAGTCATAAAAAAAAGATTTTATTTAATCTCACAGAACTAGTTCACATATTCGTTATCATATGTTGCCTGGAATATGATGTTCAAAATTTCATTCTCTATATTGAAAAAAAAAAGCATCCTATTTATATTCAATTGATTGTACATATAGATGCAGAAGATCAATAATATTGAGATTCGATAGAAACTAAAGGAATATGAAAAAAGAGAAACTTATAAACCATTAATAAATAATGTAATTGAGATTATTTGATCAATTTTTGGTTTTATTGTAGACTATCTAGTTGTAACTCTTATAGAATTTTGACTATTATTTCTTTGGCTCTAGTGCGTCTTATAGAACTGAAAGTTTTATTAAATTTCGTACGCATTGTCCCAAATGCATTCTTACTGTGTACATTGTAAATTCAAACAACCACTGTCATTAGATTATCTTTGACACTGGTTTTTGGTTGTTTTCTCACATCTTTTTGTACCGAGAATCTTATTGACTAATTGAAGTCGGTCTGCTGTTAAAACTACATATATAAGTCGGTGAATTATTGAGATTTTCCTTACTTCTACTTTTGAAGAAAAGTAATTAATTACATTTGAGACAAATGTATAAATGAATACAAACTAATTTATTTAATACAGCAAATGTGTGCGATATTGGCCTGAAGTATATACAATAAAAACGTATAGTTGAATAAAAATCGAAAATCTCAATGAATCAAACTTTGGTCGACCTCAGAATCTAGTAATACTTCACGTGCATTTCGTTTACTACCATCAGCTGGATTTCAATTCTCAGAACAACCATCAAATGATGATGATTGTTATTATCGTTTATGTACATTAAAAATAACAATAGAGAATGGACAATCGTGGGAAATACTTCATTGACAATATTTAGAATTGAGTAATCATAGCAAGAAAAGAAATCTGTTACTATAATCTTTTCAGAATTAAAATGTTCGATTTTCAATCACAGATATCTAATAGTTTATATATTATAACGAAACATTAATCTATGGCTGAAGTTTTTCGATAATTTTTTCTTTTTTTTTTTTGAACTTATTTAATTTTGAACAGTTATGAAATGAATGAGAGAAAGCCACATGAATATTATTGTCTATTCTGACTTATATCTCTTCACATACTATAATTTCTGAAATGTAAAGATAGACAATTGATTATGGATGATGATCTAAGAGTCATTGTCATATTTAAACTAGAGATTTCACTGGTAGATCCATTCTTAGGAAGGTGTTAAAATGAGATCATATTCAAATCCAATTTGAATATTTATACATCGGATTATCAGTATTAGAGTAAATCTAATGGATTGAAGGTTATCCTTATAGTTACGCAGAATGATGAAAGAAATTTTTGAAAGATTTTCTCCAAGTCACAATAGACACCCAGGTCAATGATTCCGGTCTCCGGATCCTTTTGGAACCTATCGAAAACGCCTTTATTTTCGGCCTATTCTTGTCATTTCTGTTCCACAACTTTGAAACTTCAACGATTATCCTGCGGCTTGAAATTCCACGAAATAAGACAGAATCCCGGCGAAAAATCGTGAAACCTACAGGAAACTACACAGGGACTTATCTTATCCAACCAGAAAGATAATCAGATTGTCGAGAGATAGCATTGGTTACGGCAGGATTCGGCAAGCTATTAATCGGATAACCTTACAGATCCGATAAAATCTTAAAAGATCTAATCTTTTAATATTGTTCAAAAATCCAATAGCATAGTTATTAGGTATTTAAGTGCAGCGTAAATTGACAACCATAGAAAATTATTTTCCATCATGTTGCAACGGACGAACCGTTTGACTACCGGTATTGGAAGTCTAAAATCTGAGCTTTTCTTAATAATGATCTACCAAGATCTTTAAAGATGCATTCCCAACCAAACACCTTAACTTTGAGGTACTGTAGTGTGACATAAAATCAGAACGATAGAAAATATTTTTCTGAAACATTTTCATCTAAAAAAAGTTTACCTGTTGCTATTCAGAAAAATTTTAAATTCACAAAATAGCAGTCGTTAAAGATATCCAAAAATCATCCTGCAACAAAAGAACGGATTTTTAAGATACTTGTGAATTGGAGAAAAACTATATGGTAGAAAAAAATTTTCTACGCAGTTTCAAAGGAAAAAGTATTTGTGCTTAGCTGTTTCTCAAGAGATAGGAGTTTTAGTAAATATACTTCATCTGATATATTTAAATATCTGTTTGTGACAAGAAAATGATATTAATGTATGCTCGTAGATGCAGAAGGGCAAAAGGATAAACTACCATTTTTGTCATATGTTTCAGTCGGACTACCATGTAGGCCTTTCTAGTAGTAAGAAGGAATCAGGATATCATCAAACAACATGTTCCGCGATGTTGAAAGTCTCATTGTTAGTAATAGGCATATTTTTTGTGGTTTCAATGGTGCTACAAAGCCTGTGTGATTCCTTATGAACAGAATAAGTATTTTTAATGTTTTCAGTAGTTTATTATCGAAACTGACTGAGAGCATTTTCTGGTTTAGCTTGTATCACTTGTGTTTTGGTTTGATGGAAAATTCTTTAAGGGAAACATAAAGAGCTTTTGATGTCGTGTGAACCTTTGATATGTCGATCGATTTCTTCGCAGTTCATGAAATGATGCAAAGAATTGTTGAAACAAGCAAACAATAATAGGATGGAAGTAAAAATTAAATAAAAAAACTTTGAAGATCTTTTGGTGACTCCTATTTCCTCAAAAGTATATAAACATCTGTCTCTAGCTCGCCGGTGTAGGTATGTAAAGTTACTACTGTAAACACATCAGGTACTTATCTGACAACTCGATTACAATGATATCTGATAGTATCTGCAACCTTGTTATGCAAATTCATGACTTGCAATAGTTTCGAAACCATGTTACTCTTATCTGAGTCAACACTCGAATAACATAGTACGTGTTTTGGACTGGTATATATGCGCTGTGATCCATCTACTGTGCAACCGGAAGACTTTAAGGTCATGTTAAGCTGTTTTTTGATCTCGTAACATCTGTAGTTTTTTTCCAATGTGTAAGAATCAATAATCCATAATCGTGTGGCCTGAAATCTGTTAAAATTGCTCAGCCTAGTAATGTTTTATGTGTGTCTCAGGTAGTAAAAATATAGTTTTCCTCAGTTTATGATGTTTCATTAGTATATAGAGAGATTCACAGTTGATTACCATGAAGAAATATGAAGCACCTAGGAACTACATTTAAGCGGACTTCATCATTAAAAAAAATTACAGTTTTTTTTTTGAAAGTCCGCGATTTTCATTAATCAATACTGTTTAACGACAAATTGACATAATTATCAGATGTGTGAATTTTACGACTAATATATAGTCCGTGATATGCTGTTTATTGTTCTAATTTAGATTTTGAGTAAAACATTTGAGGATGGGAGTGTGGGTATTTCGATGTGAGTGTCTTTCTTTTTTTACACCTACACCTCCGAATCGAGATGATGACAGTCATATTGTTGTTTTCAACCTTTAGAAAAACGTCGTTAATCTTCTGCATACTTTGTTAGAATACAGCGAACAAGGACAGAAAAAGATAAGAACCTAAAATAATAAATACTTCGTTTTTTATCTATCAAATAAAACCTTTTTTTTCTATTAAACATTATTTCTCAACCGACATGACCGAAAGGAAAGATAAGGATGAAGAACATAGCATTTGTCTTTACCATGTGTGGATAAATACTTCGGCAAACGATTTTAGGCTGAAATCAGTACACAAGTCAATAAATTCAATTGAAAAACCATTGGATTATGTGATAACTAATGGAATTTTGCTCGTTCTTGACGCTGATGAGACGAATATCGATCATGGCTTGTTATAATTGTGCAAAGCACCAGCAATGACATAAAAAAACAGGCAAATTCTACACACTATATTGATCCATAATTTGTAGGAGAGCACGTGTATGTTGGATTTTTGGTGAGTGAAAATCGTTGAGAAATTACTGTCGGAGAAGAGTAATCTAAAACTAATTTTGAGTTATGAGAAAAGAAATTTATTATTTAGGAATCATTTGGACCTGTCCTGCCAAGGGTTCAGTGTGAACATTTTGAATAATGTAACAGAAAAAAATCTTACTCACTCGTCTGCTTATTGGATCAATAGCAGTGTTGATCATCTCATAAACTTTATCAAAATACGACTTTGTCGTATTTGCAGATGACTCTCAGATTATCAACAAAGACAAAGACGATCGTTTGCAAAGTACAGTTCAATATGTACTAAGCCATCCAATAAGCTCATCGCTATGATAAAAACACATTAGAAACTTGGTCGATAAACCACTTAGTAAAGAATATGATCTCTTAGGATTCTAAGTAGACATTGCAATTTCGCTGCAACTACAATAACTATGGCACCGATTCCATACGTAAATGACATTCTGACCCTGACCTGTTGTGTAGATGCTAAATATTTATGACTTTTTATGAACAGTGTTTTCCTGAAAACGATTCAACCAAAATGAAAGTAGACCAGTCTCGCGTATCATTGGTCGCGATTGGATAATAGATGAAATGCTCTTTCGCTTTGCTGATGATCATAGCATTGATTGAATGCCGACAAGTGTTGCGCGTCTATCAAAAGGCTATGAAGATTTCATTACTTGCTATTGTGTACTTCTCTAAGAATCAAGATTCCGCCCTCCCACAGGTCGGATTTTCGAACACGATGAATTCGTGTGTAATTAGGATCGAAGTAAGCAAGAAGCTGCCTGACAAAGTTTGCTATTAAATGCTTTGATGAAGCAATACGCTAGAAGCACCAATAAAAGCAGATTAGAAAACAATCTAACTTAGCCAAGAAGAATTTTAGAAGAATTCCTCTTTTGTAAAGTTGGAATCCGTTTAAGAAAGAATGAGCTTGTGTGAGTTCAAAGAACTAGTAGCTAAAATTTTGCGTTTTGACTCGGCTATTGATCTTGCCAGAACGTTTGGATTTCCTGATCGAGCTTTCAGATCTTTTGTTGTTAGGTTTATACTGATTATGGTGCTCAAGCAGATGGATAATGGAAGCCTCAATGTTTCTACAAGTGAAAAAAGCACATATTAACGCGTTTCAATATACTGTTTTTCAAGAAAATAATATTGAAAAAATATTAACTTGCACCGCCTTGCTTTTTTCTCGTTCAAAAAAAATTTTAATGTCCTTATTACAGGTGAAGACAAACGTTTTCGTCGCTTGTCAGGCTTGCTAGTTGTGTTGATGTTAGGCATCATGGTTGAAAATTCCAGTAACAGTATAGAATTATTAGACTTTTTTTAGAAGGTAAAAAACATTAATGAGATGAAATGATTTTTGAGGCGATCATTAGTGTGGACACTTTTACATATCTGAAGTACGCCTCTGCGGTACTAAGAATTAATTAGATACATAGAGATTCATATTTACCACAAAAAATATTCGTACGATTTCATTCTTTGACCAAAGAAAGTCAAAACAATGATGGTAAATAATTGAGAAAAAGAAAAAGAGAGAATATGATGGTCTTCGGAATTATTTTAAATAAAGACGTTGAAAAACGAATTATAATAGCAAGGAAAAAAGCAGTAAGCCATAGGATGTGCTTTCGTAATATAAAGAAGTATGTTTCTTTGATGCATTCCAGTATCTTTTTCTACTACGTAATATGATTGTAGCATCTTTAAAGCTCCATATATGCATAATATTTCTTTTCGCAGCAAGAATACAGATTTAATTTCAACTTATTGTTGTTCGTAAGTTTTGTTTATTCGTACGCTACTTGATTATAGAAGAAGGACAGTGAAACAAAAAAGTGAAACAAAAAACGAATCTAGCTAGCTATGGAACGAACTAGAAAATAGAGAAGAAGCTAGGAAGAAAATAAACGTAATAAAGAGGGAAATACAGACATACGTATATAAACACGCATAAATATATAGTACCCTTTAGTGTGGGGAAAAACCAACATGCTGTATCAAGACCTATTGAAAGAATTCGATATAAATTATTTGATGATGTACTAAGTGAATTCAATAGGATATGTTAGAGAATTCGAACATATAACGCGTGGATATTTTCGAATGTCATAAATGTCAGAGAAACTCGTTCTACGTACAAAAAAGAATACATTTTTTACAAATATCAAACGACTTCTTTCTATTAGTACTTTTAGATTATCTTTCTGCATAAAGTAATTTAGTGATATTAGTCCGACAGCAATTTGATGAGTAAATTACGAATTGCAATTATTGGTGCTGGCCCATGTGGCCTTTCACAATTATTGGCATTTAAACAAGCTGAAGAAGAACAACAAGTTGAACTTGTTTGTTTCGAAAGACAATCAGATTGGGGTGAGTTATGGCTTTATTCATCTCAAATTGGCATAGATGCTTACGGTGAACCAATTCATTCAAGCATGTATCGACAGTAAGTACGATAATTAATGCTGGACTTTTTATAAGTACTAACAACTATTTGTCGAATTAGCTTTAGTTACTTGAAGCTATCGAGTTGTAATTTTTACCGTTCAATAGAGCAAGGCAAAGAACATTGATTTATATAAGTTTCATTGGGTCTGGATGTGAGGATAAAAAATCCGATTCACACTCATAACAGAGAGGCTGTGTCTAAAGTTCTTCCACTGCACAGAAGATAAACCTTATACTCTTTGTTCTTCTCTAAATGACGTTGTCGTTCTTCTTCAATGACTTCATGCATCTCACTTTTCAGATTGTCTATCAACTGTATGGGTATTCCAAGGCAGGCTTAAGTCCGCTCTAATGTGCTGTTGAGAGAGATATTAGCATTGCTTTACTCAAACTTGATAAACGATATCACCGACGAGAAAATGGTTTCACCTTAACAGAATATATTCGACTGGCCATCAGAATTAAAGTCTTTTGCAAAGATAGAATTCAAATATATTTATACGTCTTCTCTTTATTAATTGATGTTGATGCGATGAATCTCATTGTATATATATTTCGTAAGAGGAAAACAAACTAATGATTTTGAATATCAGAACAATACGAAGAGAAAGATGCAAACTATATACCATCATTTATAGAGCTGTATCACTTACAACATAAAATCAAAAAAAAGAATGTGTACATAGTACGGAACCAACAATGAAAGAGCATAGACGATAAGGAACAAAAAAGTTTAGAGTGATGCTACAAACAAGTCAAGAGCGAATCATATTTCATTATTACTGTGCCATCTGATTGATACATTGGTTTTTTTTTAGTTCGACTCTACAAGAAGAAAGCGAATGTGCTCGTTTGTTGGACAATGTCAGATGTACAAGTAGTGAAGAACACATGTGCGACTATCTTTCTCCAAAGAGAAAAACCGTTGTTAGTCAATGTTGCATCTATAAAAATTTCTATCTCTGAGGGATTCATAATTATTTCTTGTGTATTGTTAGTTTTTAGTAGTTCAGTATAAAACGTCTCATTCTTCAATGATATAATAGAAAATTCTGAAAATCATACTGTATAAAAGCAATGTATGGACTACAGTGTGAGGCAATTTTATTCCAAGTAACCATGAAGATCTTAAGAATACAACATCGAAAAAAATTTCAAGTTTTAATAAGATTATGATGAAAAGTCACCACTCCAATCAAACTTGTTTATGTAGATATGCTCTGTCCTGCTTTGTCGAAGGATCAAAACTGCAGCTTGATAACTTAAATTCATCAAGAATTATTCAAAAATGAGTGTTAATAATTCTTAAAAATCGATACTCATTTAGATAAGATGTATCAGATTCTTCAAGATGAATAATCTAATGTAAACACATTCGAAAATTTATCAGAAGAAATTAATTTAATATAGTCCAATACTTTAGTATTTGTCTTTATATTTAGTCTTTGGGCAAATACACCAAAAGAAGTCATTGAATATCCTGATTATACATTTTATGATCATTTCGGTTGTTATCTTCCATCATTCTTACCACGTGCTGTTATCTATGATTATTTTATTGGTAGAGCTAAGGCTAACAATCTTCGACGATTCATTCGTTTTAATACAGTTGTGCGTTATGTTGATTTCGATGATAAAAACAATGAATTTTCTATCGATATTGAAGATCTTCATACTGGTTCAATGGAACGAATAATGTTTGATCGTGTTATTGTAGCAATTGGACATTACCATATGCCAAACATGATTAATATCGATGGAGTAAACCGATTTCCGGGTAGAGTTCTGCATTCACATGACTTCCGTGGTGCAGACGAATTTGTGGGTCTTAATTTGCTAGTTATTGGTAGTAGTGTGTCTGCAGAAGATATTGCTTTACAGTGTTACAAATTTGGTGCTCGATCAGTAACAATCAGTTCTCGTCATGCACCCATTGGTTTGAAATGGCCGGATGAAATTAAAGATGCACCGATGATTGTTCGTATGGAAGGACGAACAGCTCATTTCAAAGATGGGTCCATTATGGACAACATCGATGCTATTATTTTTTGTACGGGCTATCGTCATTATTATCCATTCATGACTGAACGATTTCGTTTACACTGTGGTGTAACTGAATTTTTTCCACCAAATCTTTATAAAAGCATTTTTTGGATTGAACAACCGTATCTTGCTTATTTAGGTGCTACAAGATACATATATTCATTTCCTATGTTTGATATGCAAGCTGCACTTGTACGTGACGTCTTCCTTGATTATGTTCAATTGCCCAGCAAAGAGCAAATGCAAACAAATGTGAATGAATGGAAAACAAGAGAAAAATCACTGTTATCTACCGATATTCTTGGTTTGATTGATTGCGAAACTGATTACATGCGTGGTCTACTTGCTTTATTACGGACACATCATAATAGTCAATCTTTATCGAAATTCGATTTTGATAAGGCGAAAAATTTGGCAAAGAAATATTTAGAAATAAAATTAGTAGACGTTGTTAATTTTCGTGACGCATCTTATGAATCTGTCAATGGTACGAAAAACATGAAACTCATCGAAGTTGGCAAGCCATGGGTAAAAAATATGGATGATTCAATGGAAACTTTCTTAAGCAATTATCAACATTGATTGTAACTAATAAACTGATATGAAATCCAATAGATCATAAATTTTGATTTGTTTCCGTTTTATTTTCTCTTTACCATATAGGCTTTATTGGATATAAAATAAAAGAATGTGATTTACGTCAATTGAAAGTATTAATATAAATATAAGCAAGTAATAAGAACAACGACAGTTAGAAAATGCATAGCAGAAGGAAAAATGCAACAAAGAAAAGAAAAGCAAATACATGAAGGTTGTGGTTATGAGCAAATGTGGGTTTCAATATGAATATTGATTCTACTTGCAACCACAGCCATTACCAAACCCACGCTCGAATGTAAGACAAAGTGCATGGGCAAATGGCAAACCACCGAATATAGCTGAGGACGAGAAAAAACAGCCAATGAAGGACAATTAAGAGCGCTTAAAATTTCAGAGTGAGGGTGTGGATGTGTGAATATGGTTAAACAGATATGCATGGGCACAACCACATTCCACACTCACCCACTCCTAGACCCCACCCGCACCCACACCCACCCAATTGGTGATCAAGAAAATTGTAGTGTTTCTGATGAAATTGCAATATGTTTTCATGGATGACATTATGCTTTTACGTAGTTAGTGTTTTGAACGATACAGCCAAAAGATTATCAATGTGAGGTTTTTCCTTGAAACTCGTTCTTAATATACGTAGCAACTGTTATCTTTCTCTTTTTTTCTTTCTGAAGCTGAAGAATACAGTTGCTCCGATTTGAAATAGCAAAAGTTATTCAAAGGTCGGCATGACGTTGACTTCGATTTGACTCCGAAAAACTTTTTCATAAAACCGGACTCCGACTCCGTCGGAGTTGGAATCGGGTTTCAGAGCACTCCGCAGGTCTCTAGTGTGGACATTGGATGTGTGTGGGTGCATGTTTCGTAGTCGCATGCAGCACAGCCACAGCCACATCCACCCACACTCACAGCCAGTTGCCTCTTGTTTATTCATCTTCTGGAATATTCCCGATAGGGCCAGGGAAGGTTCTTGTCATTTTGTCACTTTATTTATTTTTAAACAAAATAAGCTTTGAAAATACATATTTTTAACATCGTCATCCTTATTACCAATCACCGTCTCCAGTTCCTGGGTCGGCTGTCAATTTTATAATTGTTTTCGGGCCTTTGACACGGTTTGATGTTACTTTCCAAAACGTACATGGTGGCCATAAGATTTCTTTTTCGCCTGGAAATGCTGATACATTTTCTACATGGCACGCGTCGTAATATCATACCAAAGTCACCATTTCGCCATGTCATCTCAAACAGCACATTTCCATTTCAACTTTCCGCAACTTTCGGATCACGTTTTGTGGATGTAAAAGCGGGCCAACAAAAATGCAAACCTTCTTGGTATTCAGCAATTTGTTGTGGTGTCAACTGAGCAACACGATATGTAGTTGAAACGGATGCATTTCGTTTGAGACCAGCTCGCATCCAATTAATCAATGGTGCTAAATTTCTCAATGCTGTTTGATTCAATTCTCGTAGATGTCGATTAATCATTTTGTATAAAAATGTCTCTCTTGTATATAAATGGACCAGCGTGGATGTTAATGTTTCTTTGGCTTGAAGTGTATCAGGTTTATTGTAAAATGATAAGAGACTGCGGTGCACGGACCCTTCAGCAACAATATGAGGTTGAATAATTGCTACAATCTCATCAACATCTGCTTGAGGAACGCCATCCAATGCGGCTTGTCTGTGCAAACCCGGAATCAGTTCGGACACTTTACCATCATAGCGTTCAGAGGGTCCAATCGTGTTAACAAACTGCTGCGGCATATCATGTGTGAATGATGATGCGACTTGACCGTTAACTGGAGGCAAATAACTAGTATAACGCTCTTCAATACGAGATCGTGTAGCTACTACAAAAATGTTATCATGTGCTGTAAGAAACAGTAATACATAGTCTTTCGGGCTTACTTGATCGATCATTAGTAGTCATTATATCAGGAAACTTGCTTTTTCTGAAATTTAATTTCGTAATGTAGTGAAAACAAATTCTTTCACTGTTCTTCTATGAACTTCGGTGGGTTTTTTCGTTGTGATTGTTTTTTTCCAATGACAAATAAGAAAGTGACGATAATTCATCACATATTGCAGTTATTCTCTGCCTTTCTTCGACAAAAAAACTACCCTTATTAGTAGGGTTAGAAAGTAAGCATAAAATGCATTTTCAACATTATCAAGGCAAAAGCAAATGAGAATTGAAGAAAAGGTGTGCCGATAAAAGCATCGACTATCAATGACACCTTCATTTGCGCTTTCTTCTTATTCACCGCCTTCCTACTCTTTCTTTATTGTTCTCTTTTGTGCACTATTTTCTCCCATGAGATGCCTAATTCGAATCCGAATAAAAATGAAACTTCGACTGCATGGTCTCTTTTCGAAAATAAGCGAACAAAATTGCGCCAGCTGCTGACGGAGTGTGGGTGTGGGTGTGAGTGTAGGTATAAATATGGGTGTGAATGTGACCTCAATTCAAACTCATGCGCACACCCACATCCACACTCACACCCACACCCTCACACACCCACATCCACCCACATCCCACCTACATCCTTTCGACAAATATTCATTTCCGCTTCGTCAAACAAATTTGTTGTGTTTTCATCCTTCACATCGACCAGTAGAAATCGACATTTAGCAGAAATATATGATAATGTCCTTTTTGTCATCGATATTGATGGCAAACATGACGGCTGTGATATCTCGCCCTACTCTTTATTCGGTGAAGAGGAGTGTCTACTCGCTCCTTATTTTATGTTCTTTGTTCAATCGTGTGATTTCAATCAAAATACTGGTAAATGGATTATTCATCTTCAATCTGGTAGGTTGATTCATGCAGACACAACATGAGCGAATTCAGCTGATGAACTGTAACTGCATAATATTATACTAACGCAAGAACATTATAGTTTTGTAAAAGAGCATGAGCAAAGAAAACTTCTATATTCTTTAGTTAATTTTATTGTACGATTGCTCTTCACTCCAGCGCTATGAAAAAGTTCAGTTTGGTTGAAGAAAGTGTGGCTCTAAGTGTGCTCAACAATAATATATCTATTCACATCCAAAACTGATTGAGTTTTTGTGTTTCTGTTGCACTGTTACGATGGCACTTTCAGCGTTGAATGTTTTTTTTGTGAAGTTTCATTTGTGTGCTATCAGCTCGAATGACTTCAATGGTTTCAGTTGGTAAGATCATTTCAGACAAGTCTAAGATGATAATATTCGATTGGATATAATGCAATGGACTTGAAAAAGTTAACATAGTAATGGTGAGTACTGGTATTTTCGACTTCATCAAGATGCTTTTGATGGATCACACGAAGTTGTACATCACCATCGAATGCGTTTCGAATCGAATCAACAATCTTGTGCAAAACGTAGACCTGAATCGTTGCCTCACTTGAGTATTATTGTCTAGTATACAAGTACAAGTATTGGTGAATGTGAGACAGCGATAGAACGATAGACAGAAGAGAAAAATAAGAATATCTATCTGTATAGAAATGTCTATTGATTTTCTTCTAGAAAATAGCATAGGATAAAGGTGTGGCCGTAGTTTTCAATTGATTCAAAAATAGGTTATGTTTTTCTATGTGTTAGATTTCATAATAATACAAAACAATGTATATATTCTTGCATTCTGATTGATTCCATGGTATCTTTGAATTTAGTTTTGTAGGATAAAAATTTTTTCTGTTTCGTACAAATTGTTGCTTGTTTTATTGGAAAACTCTGTACTTCAACATTTTTCTGATTGTATAAGAATCAGTAACGAACTTCGCAAAAGTTATTGACTAAACGAAAATTAGCTTTGTTGACTCTTCTCTCATCATTATCAAAAACAAAAAATATAAGGCTGTTAATCTGAACATAAAACGCAAAGCTCATTTGATGATTGTCGAATATATTGATTCATGCAACATATAAATAATTATAAATATGAAATATGAAATATACCCATTGGATGTTGATACTATTCTAATTTTTTTAGAACCATTTCTCAAATTAATATCCAGGAGGAAGTTATTTTTTCTCGAACTAATGATTACTCGTCTAGAAATACTTTGCTCAATGAATTCATCTTGAAAATCAATGCAATACCAAATTCTGCAAACAATTATAAGTGATCGATTCCCGCTTATTAACTGTTGCAAAGTATGATTTCTTTGTATCTCTTTCTGTCTGTGTACATATCTTAGATTATTTGTTCGCTTCTCACGTTAGCCTCTTTTCAATAAAAACCTAATGATAACTATGATACACCAGAAATGATAGAAAGATACCGAAAAGAACTTATGCTACCACCATTATCGTTTTTGAAACTCAAGACGCTCGGACTTCCAATCGATCTGTTCACATTGCATCTTTTATTTCAAATTAATTTTTACTCAGTGTTTAGTATTCAAAGCCAACCAAATTCAAGCAAAACCTTGTTTTTATTTAAGAATGATAAGAGCTATAGTGTGCATACCAGCTAAGGTAAAGCAATGAGAGATAATAGACAACACATGATCACTCCATTTCTAAATAAATGTCATTCAGTCAATAATAATGTTATCACATGAGTAACACTTTGCAAGCTGATATAAGTTTTTCCTTAGTTTGCTTTGTTTCATAATTCTTTGCTTGCACTTTTATCTCAATATAACTGATATACTTATGATGTTTGCTGCTCTAGTATTCATTTTATTTGTCTTTGTACCACAATCGATTATTAGTGAACCAAATTTTGAAACAATTCCATTACGCTTCGATGTAATTATTGAACGATTGCGTGATTTTTATCAGCAATATCCAGCTATCGTAAATGATTTGGTGAATACGCCCTTTGCAACAATTCGACCGGAGTTACTTTCAACCAACATATTATCTTCAAACAATCAGAGTACTGCTTGTGCACGAGATTTGAAAATATTAATAACTGCTGCATCTCAACGTCAATCATGGGCATTGAAAGTGTTCGATGCTTGGGGCAAGCCACTACCATCTGGTATATTGAAAGGAAATATGTTTTGGTTAGGTAATTATGACGAATGTATTAAACCACTATATCAAATAAACAATAAATCGTTCGTTCGACAACCAATCGATACTCAATATTGTAAGTCAATTTTCTTCACGAATTCTTTTGAAAATTAAATTGATTTTCTTTAGGTGCTCTTCAATCCAGTCCCATTAACCAGCAACAAGTAACGGGTTTTAATTTGGCAATTGGTCTTTGTCTGCCAGCATCTTGTACTCGTCAATCAATTATCACACTCATACACGAGATATTCACAGTTCGTAATTTGACTAAAGATAATTTACAATGTTCAAATGATCGTGCCAATGAACAAAATGGTCCTTCGTCGGGTACTATTGCTTTTAGTATTGTTCTATTACTCTTGGCTCTAGTTGTACTGATTGGAACAATCATCGATCTTGTTGTTCATATGTATATCAAGTGGAACAAAAGTGAAAAGTTACCTATCAACGGATATCAAGATTTATCAGATGAGATTTCAAACAAGAGTGTATCACAAAATTTAGCTGATCAATCATTACAATCTTTAACCAAAAAAATGCCTATCATCGTATTTATGAGAGATTTTTCAGCGATTCGAACACTACGACATATTTTTACGATAAACAGAAAAGGGCAAGAAAATTCACTTGCATTTCTCAATGGTATTCGTGTTCTTTCTCTCTTCTGGGTTATTCTTGGTCATTCATTTGTTTTCAGCATTTTTTACACATCGAATATCATCGATATGCTTAGTGATACGCGTAATTTTGCATTTCAGTTAATTACTAGTGCCGTTTTCAGTGTCGACACATTTTTTCTTTTGAGTGGCTTTTTAACTGCACTACTTTTCGTTCGTCAAGTGAAAAAGGAACAACTCTCACTAAGATTGATAGTGCTCTACTATATTCATCGATATCTTCGTTTGACACCGACTTTTATTTTGGTAATGTTTGTCAGTATTTATCTTACTCCGTATTTTGGTCATGGGCCTCTTTATCCTGTTCAACAAGGATTTGAGTCGACTGGTTGTCGTGATGGTCATTGGTGGATTTCATTTTTGTATATTGGAAACTTTTTTAAATCTGATAATATGTGTCTCGGTGTGACATGGTATCTTTTCAATGACATGCAATTTCATTGGATCGCCCCACTAGCATTAATTCCATTTGTGATGAGAAAAAGAGTTATTGGATACATAATGACAATATTATTTGTATTAGTCAGTATTGGATCGATCCTTGGCCTTCTTCTCTATTATCCTAGTTTGGTCACACATGGTTTGGATGTTTCAAGCAACGTGGTAAGTGAATTAAGAAGGTTGCCTAATGATGTCTCTAAGATCTGAATTATTTTAATGCTCATTTTTAGACGGGTCCGAATTTCTTCGACAAAGTCTACATGACTCCGTGGTGTCGCATCTCACCATATGCAATCGGTCTATTCACCGGATTTCTTGTTGTCAATACGAGTCGTACCTATCATTTGCATAGTTCCGTTCGGGTTATCGGCACTCTTCTCGCTACTTTACTTGCCTTGACTTGTATTTTTTCCATCTATGGTGATTATGTACTAGTGCCTGGTCTCAGTCGAGCCTCTCTCATTACCTATCAAAGTCTATCTCGACCCGCTTGGTCGATTTCGGTTGCATGGCTTATATTTTTGTGTAGTATCAATCAAGGTGGTATTGTTAATCGAATATTATCCTTTTCTATTTGGACACCTTTAGCACGTTTGAATTATGCTGCTTATTTGATTCATTCGACAGTCATCTTCGTTACTCTATTTAATCAATCAATGCCTGTGTATTATCAACCAATGACTCTTGTGAATAGTTATGTATCTACATTGTTCTTTAGCTATGTGGCTGCGATTGTTGTTGTTATCTTTTTCGAAACACCTTTCTTTGTTCTAGAAAAGAAAGTTTTCAAACGATAGGACACCTTCTCTTTGAAATAAAATAAAATAAATATATTAATTCATAAATAACTAGATTTTTTGCAAGAAGTGAAAATGCAGAATACAGAGTTCCACTATAAGAAACGAT
Source organism: Rotaria sp. Silwood2 (assembly GCA_905329745.1). Lineage (NCBI taxonomy): Eukaryota > Metazoa > Rotifera > Eurotatoria > Philodinida > Philodinidae > Rotaria > Rotaria sp. Silwood2. The sequence continues at coordinate 8,026 of CAJNSZ010001095.1, read as the reverse complement.
CGATTATGATTAACTTAACTAGAAAAGTCAGTAAAATTGATGGAACCTTCCTTTGATCGCAACATAAGTATTGGCAAATTGTCTAGCTATCGGTTTTCGATAAAATTCGACGAAGTCAGGGCTGATTCAACTCATTGGATGTTTATTTAAGACGAGATATGCAAACCGCGCATTGTTGTTGAAGCTGTTTTAATTACTCATTCAAGCATCATCTTCTTGTAGTAGCTATTATGAAAGTGATGGAAAGATTTTCCAAATAATTATTCTTTAAACTATAAGTAAAAATATTTAGTTGCTTAATTCGTTTTCAACGCTCAAACAGATAGATTTAAATCACAACTCGAAAAAAATAGTGATAACAAGTATTTTTTTCTCATTGAATGTGTTCAGCTGCTTACTAAGCGAGATATAATATTAATGAAAATATGTAAAAGAGCATCAGCAAATATAAAGAAAAACAGAATTGCTAAAATTCAGAACAGAAGGTTGTCGTTTCTGCATCTCATGACCGAAAGTAAACATTAATTTTATCAACGAGTTAGATATGTTTTTAATCAAAAAATTACAGAATAAAAAAAAAAGACTATGGCATGTAAGCAAATTGGAAAATAATTGTTGCTTAGAAGCACCATAGATGCATACGTGATTGGACATAATGAGTTATTCACTGTTAATCTTGAAGAGAGAAACGAGAGGAGTAAACAAACCAAAAATAGCAACATAACAATGCCCAAATTGTGTTATTCTAAGGCAGATAGCAATGAAAACCAGATATCCAAATGTATCGAGGCTAAATTGAAACAAGACGAAAAAATCTAAAAATGCACTAGTCGTGTCCTTGTTTTAGGCAAGGTTTTTCTCTCCTTACTTCAATTTCGAGTGATATATATCTTTATTTGGTTTCTAAGGTGATGGTGAAACGAGCAAATGGAGCATCATAGAGTATATAAGAGTTTGGCACATTCTGTAGAGTCAACAGTCAGTTTCATATTTTCTCGTTCGATTTTTCATGATTATTTTCTAGAGAAAGGATCTATTCGATTTCTGTTATCACAAGAAATATTTGCGATTCTCTGATTGTGCATATATTTAAAAAAAAGATTTATTCGTGTCTTTTTAAATGATTCAATTATTCAAACAATATGAGGTTTTTCAAGTACAGAAAACTATTAGAAAAAGTAACGACCTTCTTTAGATTTTTTATAAGGTCTCAGCTAATAACTGTAGTTTTGAAATTACTTGAGTAAAATGGCAATAAGTAGAAGCTTTCACCTTATGAATTACTTTAAAAAATATTCTATTTAAATGCATCTATGATTATTTGAGAATTAAACTTATAATAGAAGTACAATAGTGACAAATGAAAAGCCGTAAAATATGATCGAGTATTGCAATAAGCCGTTCAAAGAAGACAAATTTATATGAATTGTGTGCTGATAAAACAGTAAAATAAATTTATAGTAATAGTTAGTTTGATAAAGAAGTGTAAATGACAGAACGATGAAATTCAATAAACATGTCAGGGAATTATTTTGAATTCTGCATTATTAGAATGGTGAGTAAAACTTCGTTTTTATGATAGAGACGTATTTATTCTCATATTATAGAATCACAATGTGTTACTTTATCTAAAAACATTTCCCAGAATCTTCCATTTTTCACTTTTATAAATTTTGATTGAGCTCAGTGACACGTTCATAGATCTTTAAATTCCTAAAGATTCTAAAGTCAAGAAAACTTTGTCTGTATCTATTTTCTAGTGTATTCTAAGTTCTTTCAATGCTACTGCTGCATCTATTCAACTTAAACATCTTGAAAATTAGTGGCGTGCAACCTACACTTTGAAAGAAACTCAACAATTTGACTTTAACCATCTGTCTGAAGTCTTTGCGTGTGCAATCATTCATTTAGATAATGTTAGTGTACAATAGTGCTGTTAATAATGTGAAAATTATCAACTTCTAGCCAAAGCTAATTAGTTTGTGTTATTTATCAAATTCTTCCTCCCTTTTCATTTCTATTTCTAGTTTTTGCAATAGTATCAACTAAATTAAAGAATCGAATTATATACTCAGTGATATGATAAGATAATCAGCGGCTCATATAATAAAGAAAGAGATCTTTACCATACTCACTACGTCTACTACACGAAGCATGTTTCTAATTTATTATGTTTAGACATGATTGATAGAATAAGATTGAACAAACTAGAAATAAAAACCACTTCTGATTTTATTCCAAAAATTCAAGATTTTGTAAGAGCGATACGAATAATTAAGATCAAAGGTATAGAAAACGACATCTCATGGTATCTTTTTTTAAGAATACTTCCAAACGTTCAACATTTCACTAAAGAAAAAATAAATCTGAATAAAACATTATTCGTATCAGTAGAAAGATCTGCAGAAAACCAACTGTTGTCGGTGAAAATAGTAGTGTATCAATTGCAATATAAAATGAATTTTCATGTTGAAACCATTTTTGTATAGGATATTATTTGTTACTGTGTTCTCAATTTGAATGCATTTGAAACAATCTTTATCATGGAAAGAGTACGTTTCCAGTAAGTTTATTAATACATCACACAAGACTTATAGTTTTTATTGACTTTGAAGTTTGATTGAAGTACCTCACCAATCATTAGAACGACAAAAATGGATTCAGTGTTATAGCAGTGTTAGTGTGGACTCGTTTTTTACAGGCTGCAGTAATTTCAATAGAATTTTCATTGAATATGAACATCGAAATCAGCTGCAAAAATTCCTCAATTCGTTCAAAGCCTTTTGGAATAATAAGTAGAATAGACGTCTCTTTATTGGTGGCTATAAAAAGTATGGTTCATTTTATTGTTGAGTCGAGTATATCTTGTAGAGAGAATCAAAAATAGCTTTTGGCTAGAAATTTGTTTTCTGACTTCACTTCTTATGTTTTATCATCATTACAGATAGGTAACATGTTAAAAATAAACTTTATTATTCATTAGATAGTTTCTTTCCGAAAAGATTCAAAAACTCGTTCATTTACATTTCATTAGTGCAATTAAAACAAAAAAGGAATTTTCGTCAGAGTAAAAATAAATTCTTACCATAAAATGATCTTATACAATTGAGTTCTCTCATTATAAGAATGACTCTGATGACATTTCTATATGTTACTATGTTCAAGAATAATTCTGAAGTAACGCTAATCAAATTTTTCATACGTGATCAGTTAGTAGTCAGTCATTCCTTTTGATTTTACTTTCCAAATTTATGAATTATACGAAGTTACAAAGACTAACATAGCGAATCATTATTGTTATAATTTCTTTATTTGTATTATCAATACGAAAAACATTCATCCAACATGAAATGATATACATGATATAATTCAAAGACAACATCAAAGGCAATAAGAGTCGCAACGATTTATACTTCGTATGGTTCTGAACCTCGATCATCGATTGAAAAAAGACTATTCAATTAAAAAAACGCATGAATATCAGTGTTTTTACAAAGAACAGGATTTAAATAGCTAGCATGAGAGATCTACTATGTAATAATGAATAGACTCAGGTGACTATGGGATCTGATATTGGATTCATCCAATATTGGCTTGAGACAAAAATTTTCTATTGCAACTCAAAATTACTCTGTAGATCAATGTTGAACTCAATTTTCTTACTATCCTAGTGATTGAAATGACATAGATAAATCTCAATTCAATGATAAGAATCCCAAAAAAATAGTTATCAACAGAGTACTTTGTCTTTTAACATAAATTTCTATCTCAATTCTATAGTAAATGTTTAGACTATCAGCGTCTGAATTCGTCTATTGTAAGATAAGATTCTATCTAACTTCGGGTTGGACACTAACATACATATTTATAGAATGTTTTCAGATCTATCAAATAAACAAAAGTTCAAATAACCAATGTCGATGTTACTGCTTACAGAAAAGTCAAACAGAACATAGATACTATTGAAGTTTAGTCATGTTTCTTTCGCTTTTACTTTTATATGAACTATTGCATTTGATCTGTCATTTCATATAAGTGTATGTCTGAATTGCATGTATGGAGAAAGAAAGATGTAAAACTGGCTTCGTGACGAAAAAATAGATTATTTTTTTTTTCATCTTATTTTTATTATCCTAAATTGGAGTGTGTTACTGACTAAAATGAATCTTTTTTGTTTAACTCATCGGTTTCAACGCTTATTATCTGTGTATATCGACAATCTCTTTTTGATTAATAATAAATAACGTAAGTGTTAGATAAAGTTAAAAGTTTATGTCACATTAAACAGAGTTTTTTCTAAATATTCTAAGTTAGAAAGATGAAAAGAAAGAACTAATCTGATATATCTATATCAGTTTATGTTAAGCTTTAATTAAAGACTAATTTGTCTTAACAATCATAAAAATTAAACTGTTTTAGTAGTTATTTTATCGATGGTTATGTGATCTCAAATGTTATATGATTCATAAATGATATATCTAGTGCAAAATTTAAGATATTTCAGTTTATGTATTCAGTGTAGTCAAATCGCAGCAATCTTTCGCTTAGAATTTAATATTTCAAAAATTTTAAAAAAATTGCTTATCTCATTCATAAAAATACTTGTGCTGTCTGGTAAACAAATTAGGTATGTGCGATATTGTCTTGATGAGAAAGAGAAGTAATTTGCAGTTTTGTGTATCATAAAAACAGCTTCTGTTTAAGTTTAGTAAGAACTAACTCGAAACATCTCATGAAATAAATGATATTGTTATTGACTTTGCATGATTGGGTTATACAACGTACTTTATACATAGTAAAATTCTCTTCATCGAGTCTGATGTCGATGGATCAGCATCTTTTACTAAATCTATTTAATCTCTACTATTTGCCAAACGTTGATATGTTCTTTTCTATATTGAATGTAACATGAAGCATCGTATAGAATCGGAAAAAGTCGCATTAGATAATAGTTAGAAGCCGAAATCGTCTTGTTCTGCGAGAGCCAGATAAGAAAAACATCTAATCAATGAAATTTATAACAGCATATCTTAGAGAATAGTTATTGTAAATATGCAGAAAAGTATCGAGATGCATGTCCATACGTTTCTCATCAAATATACAATCATGCAGGCATACGAGCTTATTTTATTGCATATGACTGTTCCTTCAGTCAAGGAAATAACGTTGCAAACATTTTTCTCTAATACAAAAAATAAACCCATGAACAATTGTTTTTTTTAATAGCGAACGCTTACAGTAGTTTATCTCCTAGATATTAACCAACAAGTTTGTTTTCTTCTTTATAAAACGTACGTGCAATTTTCTTTCTTGACTATAAATCTCGAAGCTTCTTTATTTTCGATTATGATACCATGTAGAATAACTTTTTCTCATCAATAACAATATAGGAATGATATTATTTTTTGTATTATTAATGTACGAGTAACCTTATCTCTTTAATATCAGTCGACGACCATTTTTTACCTTGTATTAAGAACCAATGGAAGATTTTATCTTCTTGATAAAAATGCATCTGTCATTTTTCTTTCGAATAACAACTACTTAGTGTACGACAAGCGATAAAGGTGAGTTGTTCGAAAAAGTTATTCTTTTCTTTCGTTGTATTATCAAGAAGAAAGTAAATGTCTGGCAATTACAAATAAAGGCCAGTTTATGTCATTGGAAGATTTATGTTACAGTAATGTCCAGAGATGGGCAAATACTCGAGCGTGTTCATCTAGTAATTTATTATGATTAAGAACATACTATTTCAGTGGCTTTTTGTCAGAGACAGAAATATAACGAAAAAACAGTACAACTTTTCCTCCAAGTTGTACTGTACTCTAAAATATGTTTTTTCTCATGAATTCTTACAGTGACATATGTCTTGTCCAATTTTCATAGCTATTAGAAAGGTTCTTGTTTTATTTTTCCGAACGTACGTAAAAAGAACTACTTTTCCTCAAAAAAGGTAACTTTTTCTTTGTCAATTGGATGAAATATTTTAGAGAAGATACTAAAATATCTCATTGTAAAGATCGTATTTTTGAGGATTGAATAGAAAGCATTGGCCGGAGATGGCGTAGTGGTTCTACGCATCTGATTTTAGTCAGACATCAGAAGGTTCGATCCCTTCCCTCGGCATGGTGCATTCGGTGTCAAGATATACGGTATCGGAAGAATAAACAAAAGAAAAGCAACGATGCGCTCTACATCGTCATCATTGGCTCGAATTCGATTTTCATTCTGTTCGTTTTCACTTCTTTGTATTCTTTCTCTGTTTGTTATTGTTATCTTGTCCATTGCATACATTCGTAAGCGTCCGCAAAAAATTGTAAAAATCTTCCAAAAAAAATGGATGGATGTCACGAATAAAATTCAGCATAATTAAAAAAAAATAGAAAGCATTGCACAACAAATCGATTGATCTGATGAATACTTGCTTTCTGTTTTTATTCAAAGATTATCTTTTTATATACTCAATAATGTCCTTATCATAAAATGACGTTCAGATATTTGGTCATATTATACCTGCTTGAGAAAGTTTGTGTACAGCTTTTGAAGAAAAATGACGGCGAGGAGTTGATATCGGAGTAAGTCTATGTGTTTATCATTGAGGTGAATGTGTAGTAAATATGACTGGTGGTTGGAAAGATGCAAAGACAAAGAAAGAACCATACACAATAGATACTCTTCAGTGAATTTTATCAGTATCGAAAGCAGTTGTAGCTGCAGCTGTGGCATTGTGTGTAGATAAAGGTTGGTTAGATTATCAAACATCTGTAACCAAGTATTGACCTGAATTCGTTGCCAATGAAAATCAGGTAAGTAGATTTCTATCTCTTAAACATAAACAAAAATAATCACTTTTACTATCCACGTATATTTTTTTCGAAGAACATATCTGTGGGTGATCTGTTAGCTCATCGAGCTGGTTTACCACACATTGATGAAGAACTTGCACAAGATGATATCTTCGATTGAAATCGAATAACTTCTCTTCTAGCTGGCCAGAAACCTTACTGAGAAGCTGGATCAACACATGGTTATTACGCCTACAACATTGGATTCCTGGTTGCCCAGCTTGTTCAACGAGCTCCTCCACAGTGTCCTTCTCATATTCAATTCATTCGTGATAAATTGGATCCCGAATTCTACATCGGAGTAGATGATGGCAAAGTCGAAGCTTGCATTGCTGCTCTCTTTATAAACGAAACATCATCTAAATAGTTAGATCGAAAAATAAGTCGTGCTTCAGATTTTAAATATAGAAAAATCGAAATATTATGACATAATCTAATTAAAATTTAATATTCACTTCTAGTTGAAACTTGATCTAAACTTTCCTCCCTTTTTCTCACAACGAAAGTCTTCGAACAAGAAAAACCGTTGAATATCCTTTTCTCTATTTTTTAATATTCTGCTATATACTATATTTGTTCTAAAAACTCTATTATTAAATGTTTGAGTGACTATTTTCCACTTCTATACAAGCTGAAAAAATATTTTCTTCTGCTCCAATACAATCGTATTCGTCAAACTGTGCATCAACCTGATTTCTGAATAAAAAGAAAAATAAGTACGTGAGTGGTAGTGTTTAAATACTAGTTCGACTCTTTCGTAAGCTTTGATCGAAGCCTCAGACAGTATTTTAGATAATGTTTTTCTTGTATATCACAAAAATACGTCATCTTAAAACGTATGTAGTGTGGCATTTTGGTTTTTGACCGATCTTTGATGGATTGTTATCCTATTGGATAAAAAAATAATAGCTGTAGATACTCAAGTGTTGAGTTTTCAGGTATTTATTCAAAAGCCGTGACATGAATTCTACTATTTTTGTGTACTCAAAAAGTGAGTACACTCTAGAATCGGTCAGTATGTCCGGCCGTTAACACGATAACTTTTGAAAGGAGAGTCCAATCGCGATGAAATTTTCTACACAGTTCAGTCTTAACAATGACTCGGTCGAATTCGAAGATGAGCAGGATCTGTCAAGAAATGGCTGAGTTATAGAAAAAATTGTCATTATTGAGAAGACAAT
>CAJNSZ010001094.1:0-36081 GCA_905329745.1 Rotaria sp. Silwood2 | reverse complement strand
GATGTTACAACCATCTTGAGAGTGTGGGTGTGGGTGTGGGTGGGTGGGTGTGGGTATAGGCGTGGCTGTGAAAGAAGACTAATACAATACCCACACCCACACCCACACCCACACCCACACACCCACACCCACACCCACACCCCACACCCACCCTATTATCTTTACAATCTTTTATAACTGTGAATTGTGTATTATATTTGTTCGAAAATTAAATATCCCGTGAAATATTTATTGTTGGCTTCTTAGATCGGTCGGAAATATGAGCAAATGTCTCCGAACATTTGAAACCGATATAATCGAAATATCATCTTTTTGTATCTGAAGAAATAGTATTTATTGTGTTACGAGTTAAAGTTATACGCGAGGTCTTATTTTTTTCTGAAGTCTTTGCTATCTTAGGAAAATTTTTCGAAGGAAAAAGATCTTGTCTTCTATTAGCAGCAATTTAAATTGAAGATTTCTCATAGCAATCTTTGAAGAATGAGCACTATAACTAGTTTTTTTGATTCATACCGTTTGAATCTTGTCTGATGATTGAAGGAGGAAGAAAAGAGAAATGATTATTTTGGATTGACGCTGAAGTTTTTACAATTTGATTCGATGGTCTCACCTATAAAAGCTAAAAAGCAGAGGAAAGTCATTGTCATTGACAAAGCGGAGTATCTATATAGCGCCATTAATACGAATAAATCAAACGACAAAAGGAAAAATTAAAAATTCATTTTAGATTTTAAAGAAAACTAATACAATCGAAACGGCGATATTTTCAAAACAAACAATTTAATTTTATCCTTTTGATTAACATGGCCACTGCTATTTCATCAACAGATGCCGTTCATACAAAATCGGATGACATGCATCTTGAAATATTCTGCCTCGTCTGGCTCGATGCTGGTTCCAGTGCCAAAGACGGTCGTGATACTGAACAGCAGCTGCGTTCTATCATTAATCATCTCAAGAAATTTCAAAATGTAGCCCAATGTCAACAGTTTATTTATGAGCGATCACCGAAAGAACGAGTAGTTATGGTTGTAAGTGGTCAGTTGGGACGAGAAATAGTTCCTTCTATTCACAATCTTCGACAAGTTATATCAATATATGTCTATTGTTTCGATAAGAAAAGTAATGAACAATGGACTTATAAATACGCAAAAGTAAAATTAAGCTGAATAATTTCGATTTTATCTTAAGGTTTTTATTATTGATAGGTAAGGGCTGTTGTGGTTGAACTTGATGAGCTCGTTTCTCGAATTAAAGTTGATCATAAAATTCAGAAAATGGTCGAAGAGCCATTATCAATTAATATTTTTACTACAGGTGGCGGTGCAGGTAACTCAACGATGGGTTTAAATGGTGAATTTGTTTTTTCACAAGTTTTGATTGATTGTCTTATCCGATTACGATACACCGAATCAGATAAAAAAGAACTTATTCGTCTTTGTAAACAACAATATAAAGGTAATAGCGCCGAATTGAGTAATATTCGTGAATTTCAAGACGAATATTCATCTGACAATGTATTATGGTGGTATTCGCGAGAGTCGTTTTTTTACAAGACTCTTAATGCTGCTCTTCGTACCCCAACTGATATTCATACAATATTTTTGTTTCGTAAATATATCACTGATATTCAATATCAATTAGAAAATTATCAAGCTAAGAATGCTCTTCGAGTTTATCGAAGTCAAATGATATCAACTAATGAACTAGAAACTTTGAAGCAATGCCGTGGTCAATTTATTTCCGTGAATTCATTTTTTTCTACCAGTATTGATAAACAGCAAGCTCTATCATTTCTCAAGGTTCCCGATGATGCAGAAAATTTAGACGCAGTATTATTTCAAATTGATGTCGATCCTAAGATGGCAATTACAAAACCATTTGCTGATATCACTGAACATAGTGAATATAAAGATGAAGTTGAAGTGCTCTTTATGCTTGGTTCTATTTTTCGAGTGGATAGTATCAATCGAAGTAAAAATGGTCAAGTATGGATCATTCAAATGACATTGTGCAATGATGATGAACATGATTTAAAACAAGTTCTTATGGATATGAAAGAACAGTTCGTGAGTGAAGAAACAAATCTTCAGAATTTAAGGAAAATATTATTGGAGATGGGAAAACCTGACCTGGCACAACAATACTTCATTCGCATGTTAGAACAACTTTCACTCAACGACCCTTTACGCATTGATTTGTATTTGGATCTTGGGACACTTGAGTCATATGCCGGTCACTTGGACAAGAGTATGGAATGGCGCCAAAAAGCAAGTGCACTCAAAAAACAAATTCAATCTATTTCTTCTTCCAGCATTAGCAAACCAAAGAATCCTATTGGTAAGTTCATGGAAAAATATACTATTATATGAAAATGAAAGTGCTATATCTGTATTTCTATATCACGACAGTCATGCTAAGCGAATCTAAGATTTTACATTATTGCTAATAGCTATAAACTCAGTATATAAGACGACCTAGAAGCCCTTACTTGATTTGAATAATAAATTTCTCGATCGTAAAATAAGTGAGTGTAAATTTGTCTCTATGAGGAAAAAATGCAATAGTGCACTCTCTACAAAATAACTCTATATTGACTTCGTTAACTCATATAGTACGAAAATTATAAGCTTATTGAAAGTTTCAGAAGATAATGATCTTTTTTACTTAAAAGCTGTTGCTCTACTTTAAAAAGCTTTCTCTATAATTAACNAGTGTTTGTGTGGACCATAAGAGAGATTCTGGGTGTTTGTGTTGAGAGGGGTCATGTTTTGGTCTTTGTTGACGGTTTATTTTTTCTAGGACTCTTGCAAAGTGGGTGTTTGTCGGTGTTTGTGTGCATAACTGTCCAAGATGTGGGTGTTTGTCAAGATGACTTATATGCGGTTTTACAAAGTTGGGTGTTTGTGCTGTTTGCATAAATTAGTAATACCCTGCTATTTTGGTGTTCTTGTTTTAGTTTAAATATGTAGCATGAGTGGAAATTGTTATTTCTGTCAATTATGCAGTAATGTTTCTGCATATTATTCATTTGATGCTTTTTATACCCATATAAATTTAGTTCATGGCAATGATCCATTATTCAAACTCAGATGTGAATTAATCCTTCTCTGTGGTTCTATCTATAGAACATTTGCAAGCTATAAATCTCAAATTTATAGACATCATCGAGAACTTATTTCGAAATCGCTTGATAAAGTAGATTTGTTCTCCCCTACTAATTATGATTCAAATAACGGTTATACATTTTCTTATGCTGATAATTATGCATTTGAACATGAGGCAACTAACAGTAACAGCAACGATAATTTTGAATCGATGAATGAATATGATGAAGAAACAGAACTTGATTATCCACTATTCACGGAAACGATTTTAGAACATGATGAAGAACCATTTGATATGAAAAAATTTCAGAAATATTATACACGTTTTCTCTTGGAATTACGTGAACAGCATTTACTTTCTCAGAACATTGTCTCATCACTTACATCCAGTTTTTCACTTTTATTCAATATTGTGGTAAAAATTATAAAAAGCATAGGAAATGATACAAATACAATAGCAACAGCTGCTGTACCAATAATAAAAATAGAAGAAATTATATTCAGACAATCCGTACGATTGAAGATACAGCAAAAAATGAATATAAATTCATTAACAGTTGTAAAGAATTTTTTTAAGATGAAGAACCACATAAGTTAGAGTTTCATACGTCGGGAGAATATGGTTATATTATTCCGATAAAGAAATCTATCCAAAATTTTCTGACTCAACCGGATGTTATTGATTTATTAGTTATAAAATACAAATAAAACAATATTAACGAAAACAAACAGATGAAGATTTACTATTAACATATCGTGAAGATACGACTGCTGCTGCCAATGAATCACTTGAAAAAAAATAGAAATTTGTTCTTATTGCAGTTGTATAGTAATGAAGTTAGCGTTACCAACCCTATTGGACCAAAAAAAGATGAACAGAAATTATTATTATTTTACTATATGCTTGATGATTTACTTCCAATTATTCGATCATTGTTAAATTCTATTGGTTTAATTGGTATTTGTTTATCTAAATTTTTAACTAATCCATCACATCGTCACATATATTTTGAATCAATGACTAATGATTTAAACGAATTGCAAACAAAAGGTTTCACATTATCCACCTGTACTGGACGTTTATATTTTGCATTCGATTTAATGGCTACGGATAACTTGGCGGCAAATGATCTTGGAGGTTTTCAGAAAAATTTCAATAATGGTCATTTCTGCCGTATGTGCTATGTTTCAAGTCTATACCATTAACAGATATTTCTTTTTCATTACGATCTGAAATATCACATGAAAATTATTTAAACCGAATGTTACAGTCAAATAATTCAATCTTCGGTATCACTTGTTGAAGTGATTTCTCAAATTTAATTTTATTTCATCCGACAAAATCAGTACCTTTCGACATCATGCATGTTTTCTCAGAGGGTAAGTTCAATTGATCTACTGATACTTATTTTTCTTTCTTTTCTATAGAAGTGCGCATGATAATCGTCAACTCCATGTTGAAAGAATTATCTGGGCGTGGGTGCCAGTGCGGGTTGGTGTAGGTGTAGGTGGGTGTGTGGATGTGGGTGTGGGTGTGAGTGTGATTGTTTCCTTTTTCTCGTTCGAAACCCACACCACACACCCACAACCAACGAGAGACCTAACACATGTCGTTGAGCGAATTGGAACAAGAAAAACGCGAATCTGGTGCTACCTTTACTTACGTTAATATATCAAGAATTATAATAAGCACAGCATATTTTAATTACAAATAGAAAGAACTATTGGGTGTGGGTGGGTGTGTGGGTGCGTGGGGTGGGGGGCGAATGTGGCGTGTGGGTGTTAGTTTCTTTTAGTGGATAGCTACACCCATTGAGATTCCTCGTTGAGGCTCCTTCTGTTGGAAGGCCTTCGGGTCAGGTTCTAAAAGCTCGACCAGGCGTTGTCTTCACGTCCGTGACACATGAGCGTGCCCGCCAGACTCATTGACACATCTCATTTTTGATGGGATGTCGATGACATGAGTCTTCCCGTGCATGCATAAGCTTTACATTCGCCACAGGTCCACCAGGATGGTTCGTGGTCGTGCGCGCGCATAAAATAGAATAGAAATTATATTTTTTCGTGATTATTTATTTGATAGAAAGCGAAAAAGAATGAACAATATCATGGAGTCTATTCGATGTCAAATTTTTGTATTCGATGATTGCACTGATCAGCGACATATAAATTACCATGTCGATCGAAGGACAAACCATATGGATAAGACAATTGATTTGACTGTGCTCCTGAACCGTTTCCACCAACAATGACAGTTCCCTCTGTAGATCCTTTTGGCCAACGCATTATTCGATGATTGGATCGATCAGTCACATAGACAGTACCCAATTGATCAACAACGATTCCTAGTGGACCATTTAATTGTGCAAGATCACTTCCATATCCTTGACCACCGGCTACGACAATACCCTGTTGTGCACCTTCTTCCCATTTCATTACACGGTGATTCGTGTTATCAGATACGTACACTGAATGATCTCGATCGATAAATACGTAATAAGGGTTCGAGAGTTGATCGAGACGATTTCCTTGTCCATTGCCACCTGCAACTAAAGTTCCTTGGCTTTCACCAATTCGATATCGTTTCACTTCATGCTTATCATGGTCAGCAACATAAAGACATCCATTGTCATCCATTGTCAAACCAACGCAACAAATGTTTGAAATAATTATTTCTCCACTAGTGCCATTTTGACGAGGCCATCGAACTACACTTTTATTGTCAAAATCGGAGATGATGAGACTATCTCGTTCTTTATCGACAATCACATCTTCTGGACGCTTTAACTGATTAGCTACATTTCCCTTTCCACCAGCAACGACTTTGCCATTCGTGGCACCTGATTTCCATTCCATTATACGATGATTCGATTCCTCAGCGACATAAACTGTTTGCTCATCATCGACATACAAACCCCAAGGACAATTGAGTTGATTGATTCCATTGCCTTCTTCATTTCCTCCAGCTACAGTAACACCAGTTTGTTTCCATTTTGCATTTGGATGAATGTCAACTGAGCTTGAGCGTAGTGGTGCTAAAATGAGTCCAAAATTAGTGTAAGAACGAAAACATCATTTCGATTGTATCAGCGTTTATTTTCTCTTCGTAACAAAAAACAGAAATTGGATTATGTAGCTCATTTGTAGCTAAACTATTTAACACTTTTTATTGACAATATAAAATACTTTGTAGGTGATATTCAAAGTTGAGTAACAATAGAATTCAGTTGTTCAAATTATTTAGTTTTTTCCTATTTTGATTGTTGGCAACATTTTAAACAAATAAGAGACATAAGAGAAAAAAGGTAGTTAAGATAAGCTACACTCACACGCTATACACAATTTTGTGTGTAGCTTATCCTACCCAGTTTAAACCAATAGGATCATTCTCCATGTGTGGGGTGTGGGCGTAATTCCTCCCTTTAAGAAACCCATACTTACACCCCTACAAAAAATAAAAATGAATCACGAATCCGGTTGCTGTATTTCTGCTCCAACTCTTGCCGCTAAAGTTCCTTAGAAAAAATTCTTTGTTAAGTAGAAACGCTTTGGAATCCTCTAAAAAATCATAGCTAAACTTTAATTGCAGAACTTCAAACAAGACAACTAAGCAAATTGTACGCGAGGTGAAAAATATAAAAACTCAATAAACTTTGTATCGTATTTTTGTTTAAACTTTTTTCTTTTCTATTATTTCTTTGAAACAGCGTAGCAAAAGTGAGAACTCAGTCGAGTTTGGTATTTTCAAATGTACTCTTTCTCATAGACTGTAAAAATTTTCTTTCAGAGAAGATGATGTTCTTTACATTTAAGTTTCAAAAATCGGCAACATCATTTTCGATAATGCGCTGAGCAAAAATGAAGAATCGTGATCAAAGTTTTGATTTTGCAGCTAGGTAGAGAAGAGCAATCATTTCTGATTAAAACAAAACAAATCTGATCGAAAAGTTCATTATTTTGATGAAGTTATGGGACTTTTACTGGAAGCACTACCATATAAACCTGGTCCACGGTTAATTTTTACTTTTTGTAGTATATTTTTAAACTTATAACTTTTTTACTACATGAGTTGGCGGGGTCAATCAATAGTCATTTTGTGGAGCGTGCTTTACTCCATCTTTTTATAATACACACAAATTTACAATCACGTGTTTCACTATATAAAGATTTCTTATGCAAATCGAGTCAGGACTTCTGGTATACCCTTTACATAAAAGAACGAGGGCGGATAGGGCCATTTTCCGGCCCCTCTCAAAACTTGTTTATTTCTATCGGGCTTTAATAAGCATTCGATCCTCATCATATTTTTCAACTTTATTCCCAGAAAATGGACATTCATTATTTTGGTTCTTGGGGTCCCCCAGGTGTCATGAAAAAAAAATTTTGTTTTTCTCAAGCCAAAACCAAATGAAACTATTGACTCTAAGGTAGGGGTGGCACATTTACTTTTAGTTACTTTTGACGTCCTTTTTGGTGTTCAATGGTTTTCACAATAGTTTAATACATTTGATCAAATATTTTTTTTGCTAAGTTGTAGATCTTGACTTCAGCCATAACTTTGCTCGCAACGTCATTTTTTGATATTGTTCATAAACTGAATTATGCACTGTACAAAAAGTAGTTACTTTTAAAAGTAACTACCGAAAAAAAGTAACTAATTTTTACGTCAACAATTCTTCATCTACGTCTCATAACTCGGTTCATGAACAGTATCGAAAAATGACCTTGAGAGCAAATTAAAAGCTGAAGTCAAGATCTACAACTTAGCAAATAAAATATTTGATTAAATGCGTCAAACTGTTGTACAAACCATTCAATACCAAAAAAGACTTCAAAAGTAACTACTGCCACCCCTACTCAAAGGTGCTGATTAAGAAAACCGAAATGAAACTATTAGAAAATGCTTTCTTCCTTAAATGGTTCTGACCACTTCAGATACCCCATTTTTCACTGTTTGGATCCCTGTACAACTGTAGTNGACGTTGGTAAAGGTAGTGCACGAGCTTTACGAAATTTTGGTGCTCGTGTTCTTATTACAGAAATTGATCCAATTAATGCTTTACAAGCAGCTATGGAAGGTAAAAATTTTTTTCACAAACAACGAGTAAAATGATTTTTGTTTTTGTTTCATCGATTCTAAGCTACAAATATGGTGTTGTTCTTTTTTGAGACTAAATTTATTTATATAATTGAAATTTTGAGAATATATGATTCAATTCATCGACTAGGCACCTTCGTTCGGCGATAAGACGGAATCATAGATGATGTCGAAAAACTTTAATATATAAAAAGTTTTCTTTTTTTTTTGTTATAAAATAATTTCAGGTTATGAAGTAACTACGATGGAAGAAGCAAGCAAAGTAGGACGTATTTTTGTAACAGCAACTGGATGTCGAGATATTATATTATCTCAACATATACTTCAAATGCCTGACAATGCAATTGTTTGTAATATCGGTCATTTTGATATTGAAATTGATGTTGCTTGGTTAAATAAAAATGCTGTCTCGAAAGAAGTGATCAAACCACAAGTAAATCGAGAAAAATAA
The DNA here is from genome assembly GCA_905329745.1 of Rotaria sp. Silwood2. Lineage (NCBI taxonomy): Eukaryota > Metazoa > Rotifera > Eurotatoria > Philodinida > Philodinidae > Rotaria > Rotaria sp. Silwood2. The sequence goes on along the minus strand of CAJNSZ010001094.1, from coordinate 27,425 downwards.
AATTGAATTATTTAACTTATAGAAATTTTTTTAAAGGTTGATCGATATAAATTACCAAATGGACGTTCAATTATTTTACTTGCTGAAGGTCGACTTGTCAATCTTGGTAAAATTAAGAAAACAATAGTTAATATATAATGTTAATTTTCATTTTATTATAGGTTGTGCTCATGGTCATCCAAGTTTTGTTATGAGCAATTCATTTTCGAATCAAGTATTAGCACAAATTGAATTATTTACTAAAAAAGATCAATATGCTATCGGTGTTTATGTATTACCTAAGAAGGTAAAAATTAGACTTCGGTTTTTTGTTTCTATTATTCTTTTGATTTCTAGCTTGATGAAGAAGTTGCTGCCGCTCATCTTGATCATTTAGATGTTCGTTTAAGTAAAATGACTACTGAACAAGCAAATTATTTGGATTTAAATGTATCGGGTCCATTTAAACCTGAACATTATCGTTATTAAATTATCAAAAGATTATGATTATTTCATAGAAGCTTGTCTCCATTGAGTTTAATAATGTTTTGTGATCATGCTTCTGTTGCAATAAAAAATACGAAAATCATTATAATAAAATTCATTCGAATATATAAATGATTTATACTTTTAATTAGTTTAGATGAAAAATCAAAGTCATTTCATTGAACAAGGCTTTTTGTGTTTGATCGTTTTTCTTTAAATTATTTAAGTAAAACTTATCAATGTTTAAGAGTGAGCAGGCCTTAATCTGAAATGTTCACTTTCAAAAGTCTTCTTTCTTGTTGCATATTTATGCGAATTTTAACGAATATGACATACTGCCTGTTTTACTCAAATCATAACTAACACCGAGGCTAACATAAATTTATTTTCTAAGCTGCTAGAATTCTCTTATGATTGATTTTCACATATTCAGTAACTGTCGATATTATTCAACAATGTTCTTTTTTTTAAAAATGTTTCAATTATCAGATATGATAAAATTTCCAACGACGAAATCTCCAGAAAAATCCAAATCGTATTTTTCAGCATCTGGAACATAGAACTATCATTTTGTTCCGACTAAGTAGAACAATTGTGTAAATACTTCTTTGCAAAATGAGATGTTTCAGAGTTTCCAAAAAAAATTTTATAGCTGAGATACAATAGCCGTAAAAGTGACTCTTGGTGATCTCCACAACAGTTTCGAGTTGAAAGTGAGCTCATTTTAATTATACTAGAACAATACAGTCAATCAGACGCTAATAGCTTCGTATAATTTATAATTGTAGTAGTCTTTTTCAAGAGTGAGATCAATCACTTGCAACATTTATTGCTCTATATATAGTTAAATTGCAACAAGAAAGGAAATTTAAACTTTTGGAGGCGATATCATTTTGCCTAGTTCTTTATCTTCAACTTTGATAAGTGTAGATGGAATCCATTCAAAGTGAAATGTATCACGAATTCAATTAATAATTCATCGCTTACTTGAATGAACATGATAATTCGTGAAGAAACAGTTTACAGGATAAGAGCTGCTGGATCAACTTTATCTAATATTTTTAGCCTTTCGTTGATCTTACTTCAAAAAACACTTTCGTATTTTTTTTCTGTAGAATGAAATGGATTCTCAGCTATAAAATACACATATCATATGACACGTCGAAATGTTTGTTCCAAGAGACATGTTTCTATCAGATAGGAATTTAATTTTTTGACTGCGTCTGGAAGTTACATAAAATGTCAAATGACCGAAAGAGTCTTATGGATACTACTTAGTGCATTCTATTAGCCATCAACGTACAAATCAATGCCATTGTCGAAGTAAAACATCTGTTCGTTATAATACAATCTGCTACCTCTCATTCGATACCAACCAAAGATAAATCTTCGTGGATTTCATCTAATTGGAAACAACAATTATAGTATGAAAAAGTCTTGAGAGAATCTTCTTCTTCACGTTTGATTAATGAAAGACTCGTTCTCATTGATTTGAATTTAAGAAATTTTGAGAGAAAATTGGTCTATATTCATTAATCATCAAATGAATAAAACATGAATATTGAGATCGTGCAAAGCCACAGATTGAAAAATACTTTTAATAGATCCGTTCAAATATTCGCCATAGGAAATGTTGTCTGAGAAAATTCATGAGAATGAATCTCTTTTTTATTGTTTAGCAGATACTCTTGTTCGATAGAGACATTTATGAATGTAACGAAAGAAGTTACATACTGGTCATTGTCATGATTTGTTATTTGACTTTGACCTTGTCTTCATTGATTGCAACTGATCTATTGTTGATATAGAAAGGAATGTCTGTGTGCCGAAACTCCTGCTGAACAATTTCGAGTGTGGATATGAGAGCAGAGAATAATGAAACCTATACCACACCTACACCCTCGTTTTTTTGTCTGTCTGGATTGTCTGAGAATTACTTGTACATATTCGCTACGATTTAGAAGAAAGATCATGCTGTGGTAACTCTCACATGTTTGGTATTTTCTTTCGTTGTTCTTTATCAATTATCTAGTTTCGTACTACCATGACTCCGAGCTTATATATAATATGCATATGCATATATATATTACGTTTCACTGCAACGGACTGGATCTGCTTCAGTTTCTTCGTGTTTATGTCTTTCTTGAGAATTAGTTTGTATAAATCAAGTGTTAGTTTTGAAATTATCATTTGAAAGTACAAGATTTATACTTTCGTTCAATAAACCAAGTGCCGAATCTTCTTTTTATCAAATATGTTTCGTTTCAATATAATGGTATCTATAATGTATATTTTCTTTGCAGAAAATATCATTTTACACATTTATTCAGTTAAGATTCAGAACCATATCATGCCTCCAACCAATCATGTAGCTGAATATAAATAGTTATGTGAGACTTTAAGTAGCAAGAAGAATTGGGGTCCCTATTCGGCTGAACAACAATGGGATATAGTACGAGAAGATTATTTCGATGACGGAAAGTGTTGGGAACATTTTACCTATGATCATGCTCGATCAAGAGTCTATCGATGGGGAGAAGACGATCTTTTGGGTCTCACTGATCGAAAATGTCGACTCTGTTTCGTCATTACACTATGGAATGGCAAGCATTTCATGTTTAAGGAGAGACTGTTTGATTTGACTGGCAGCGGTTAGTATAATACTCATATGTGCATGAAATTTGTATTATTAGTCAGTGGCATGCAAGTTTTCGAGATATTTTTTTTCAATGAAAAACTTTTCAGTATGGCTCCATGAAAGAGCAAAGTATGAAATTCACAAACTGAGTGTTATAAATTTATAACATATTGCCAGAGAGATTAAAATAATTGATTTGAAAAAATGTCGAAGAAATAAATATATAGCAGATATGCGTGTTCTCAAATTTTACCATTTCAACAATGCGTGCATTTAGAATTACTATTCATTTTATTTTTCGTTTTATCAAGTCAACCATCATATTATATTGTTGAGTTTCGTTTAAACTTAGAATGAAATTAGTTCATATTTTTCTATTTTTATTCCATTGTGATTTTGCTAAATCAATACTATCGCTATCCTACTAATTGACACCTACAATAAAGACGCTTTTTGCTACATTTGATACTAAAGCCTGCAATATTTTGACTACTGTAGTTAAAATCTACAGTAGAAATCTTAGATTCATAGAATATTTTAGAAGGTTCTAGAAAGTTCCAGAATGATTTAAGCGCTATTATTACTGACGCATCTTTTTTCCCATTACTAGAAAAACGCACCTAATGATCTTTAGCTTTCCACTCACTATATTCTTCGAAAATATATGTAAGTTCCACAAAATCATTTGAAAACATTAGCTAGAAATCGGATATAAACTATTCATGAAGTTGTAAGGTTTGACATCCAATGAAAGAACTTTCTCTTGCAATTCACACAGTTTCTTTTCGACTTTTCATTATTTTGGAAACATCACATCATTGCTTTGATTTTATTGTAGAAGGCAATCATGGTGCAAATGTGAAGGAACAATATTTTTACTTGAATTTGATTCCAACACATTCTTACATGAAATGTCTGTACAAATACCCTCAAAAAATCTTTGATAAGAATGAATACTTCAATGTGTTTATCGAATATGCCAAACAAGTTATTGATGACATTCTCATTCGAATCACTGTCGCAAATCGAGCTAGTCAAGAAGCTGAATTACATCTATTGCCTATGCTTTTTTTCTCGAAATACCTGAATTTAGAGTACCAAAAAAAAAGAGGAAGAATGAGTCATTTTTTTTTTCGTTGAGAAAGAAAAAAAAATATTATTTTTTTTTAAAAGGATCGAGTTTTTGCACTATGAACGTTCTAAAGGAGTTTTAATTTTCTAGCTTCGTTCAATGCATTCAATAGAACTGATCGATCCAAATTCTTGGCTTAACCAGTTCTTTTTTAATAAAGTTTACCAGTGCAAATCGACGAAGACATACGATGTGAAACTTATATAACGTTTTGAATTTCAAATAATAACAAATTCTTTTATAGTCTGTCATGTCCAGTATATATTACAACTAAGAACGAAAGAAGAACTCTTTCAAAAACTTTTCATCTACTAAATCAAAAGAACTGAAATTCAACAATATCTATGCTTTATTTGGTCTGGCTTTTGTCAATAAAGATAAAACTTCTTTATAAAAGTTCATAAATTTGATGTTTTCTTATTTGAAATCATTATTTAGCACAACTGAAAGGCTTCTGAAGTCATATAAAGCTACTACTGTCAATAGGAAGACAAAATGAGCTACGGAGTTTGACCCTTATACCAAAACTCATATTTTTATGTTTCTTAATGCCTAAGTATTGTGACAGTTGCATGAGGTAACAGTTGAAAAAATTTACACAACCGAGCGAATTCTTTTCTGATATTTATGTAACGAGAACATGAACTGAAACTACTATTCATAGAAAGTTTCTGATCGTCGCTTAAATGTCAATAAAAACCCAGAAAAGAAAACAATGAAATCCGACCGATAGTTAGCAAACTGGTTGGTTTGATTCCAAGCTTAATGTCAGATTAGAGTCGTCAATTTTTTGATTATGTCCGTCTACTCTTACAAATCAATGTGCGATTTTCTCAAGTCCAATTTTTCAGACATGGTCATTCATTGAACTTTTTAAATGAAAATGTTTTGAATATGTATCTGCCTAAATAATTTCATAGATGAAGACAAGTCTAGGAAAATGTGACATCGAATATGATCATTGATAATCATCTTGAACCTGCTATTTCTATTTCACACCGACAAGATCAAAAAATTGAACGACGAAACAGTGACGATATATTGAGAACTGAAGGTGGTTGTGTTCGATATCAATCCGATGGATGAAAACGATAATTGTCTTCTCGAAATTTTTGTTCACGGAGAACGAAACAAATCTTGAGTAACTGTACAATAGAAAGAACGTTTCTCCTTATGTCAAAGATGCATTTCATGAATATTTGATAAATAACAAGATGGACGTTGTCAATCCACAATGTTAAGGGACAAAAGTAGCTCTTCACTATGAACTTAATATTGAGACCAATTCCTCTAAGACATTGCATCTTCGACTCTATGAAGTACTTGATGAAGGCTGTGTTCCATCCAAAATTAGTCGAAAAGAACCTGATAAGGTTTTCAATCAAAGAAAATACGACGCTGACTTATTCTATGAATCCATGTATGATGCCTCATTAACAGATTACGAAAAGAATATTATTCAACAAGTCTATGCTGGATTATTACACATCAAACAATTCTATCACTACAGTGTACAAGATTGGATTAATGGAAATGATCGAAATTTTTTGCCGACTTTCACCAACAATTGCAAGCAAGTAATTAAAAACACGGCATGGTGTCACTTGTCAGTTCTATTGATGTCTAATTTCAGTTCCAGATAAATGGGGAATATCCATAGTTGGCTGCTTGGAATTTAGATTTTCATCTCATTCCATTTGCTGGTATTGAGTCACCTTTTGCTAAAGGTCAACTGATATTAATATTTGAGAGACGATCCATTCTATGTGAAAATTAGACTAAAATGACCAAGTTTTACTTTTTTGTTTTCGAATTCTACTTGAAAATATGAATGAAAAAAGGACATTTCTGGCTGATAGTCTCAACATTGATGATCGGGGTCAAGATTTTTTGCTAAATGTTTTCATCAAACTCTTGGTTAATTTTTCCTTGGTTGGTCAATCGAAAAGATCCGTGAAACAACAAATTGTTCCATGACGACTTCATGAGTCTGGATAACATCAGTGTTTTTGATCGCAATCAAGATATGCCAGAAAAGACACAAGAATGCTGCAATCCGATGAAACATTACGGATAACCTTTTTTTGCCATACATATGTTGGTAATAACCCTCGAATTAGCGTAGATCTATCTGGTTGTGTCTCAACTTTTTTATTATTGAAGTTCTCGAACAGTTTGTTATTATCTTTGGAAATTTCCCCGGTGAAAGATGGGCAATAGAAGTAAATAACTTAGTCTATTTTAAACCAGAGTAGGAATGAGATGAGAATAAGTATGCTCTTTTTCGAAAATGAATTTTGACTTTAGTGATATAGATCGTCAAGTTGAAACACTTCTATTTTGTGACTTATTTTATCTATATTGAGATTTAAACTCAACTTCTTTGTTCATTCATTGTCTTTAGGTACCATCGGTGCTATGGTGATTCATTGAAAATCAAATATCCGACTCGAAGTAGTCAAATCATGACATTGACTGAAGTTTCTCGTGAAATAAACCGGTCCTTGAGGACATGTAGTGCTCCCTATATGATAGCCCTTGAGGGCTTATGGGTACCAATGGAACCTGTTCAACTGTATATTAATAACACGTCTTTTTGTTTCTTTTTGTACAATCTTCCCAAATGTCACGTGAACTCTAGCTGAATGATTCAATAAATAGAAAAAAAAAACTTTCATCCAGTCTATAACTGCAAATACCATAATAGTATTAGACTCGCCTAATTTTTAAGAATATCGATCGCTTTAAAGTTTGGAAGACAATGTATTTTCTATCATCGTATTGAAATGAAATCATGAATACATTTCACCGATGAAAAAAAAAATTCTTTTGATATCTATTTTATTGAAAACAATCATAAGACGATCATCAATGGCGAAAGATTGGTTCACAAGATAATCATTTTAGTTATTCATTGAGCTGTATTCAGACCAAAATTTCCATCGATGAAGATTTATAAGAATTGTTATGAAGTACGAGAAGTTTCATTGAAACTTTGAACTTGACGTTAACTAGTTTCATCAAATCACGTGTGGTTGGCTTAATGAATAGCTTTGATATTTCTAACAAGCTTTGTAAGAGAGATTCTGATGCGTTGACGAATATGAAAAGCCGAAGTAACCAACAATATATTAGAAATTTCGTTGTTCAACATGAATGTCTTTACATCGCACTAACGGATATTAATTCATCGAATCGAATCTTCCTCTTCGTTATTCAGCTTCTGAATTCTATTTTGTGAATTTAAAAAACATTTGCTATACACTATCTCTATCATTTTGCAATGAAACATCAAATTATATTGCTCAACAGAGTTTGTAAGATCCACATTTTTTTAGCGCCGAAGATGACTGCACTAATGAGTCTTTTACTTAGGTTCTATGAAAAACTATTTTTCGAACTTTCATTTGATTGCTGTATCTTAATTAAAGAACATCGTAGTGAACTAAAAGACGTCTCATTTTGCATTTAAGATTGTGAAAAACTGGGTTTAGGATTGTCTGGAAGCATTCTTTTTTTTTTCATATATTCTAATTATAAATAATTTTCTCTATTCGGATTCTTTTTTAGGATTTTAAGATGATCACAAAATAAATTAAAAAATAAATCTTATTGAATAATTTTGATAGTCATTGTTTATTAGAAAAACTTGATATGGATTTCATATGAAATAAGTTATAACAAAGAGAAACAGTAGAGATTTGTCTCGTACAATCTAATATATTTCTTAGAGTTAATCAATTTCGAATGTTAATGATTAGATTGTACTAGGAATTTTCTTGATAAAATATTGTTAGAAAAGAGAAAGAAGAATTAACTTCGAATACAACTAACACTATTATGTGTCATGGCAAACAATAAGGATCTAATACAAACAAAATGATAATTTGCTTCCGATTGTATTGTTAAGTTTACACACTTTCTTATTCATTCATTTCCGATTTTTAATAAAAAAATTGACAGTAGTGTAACAATAATCACAAACAATCATATCCTAACACTACACAACGTTCTCATCTTTCATTTTTCTTTATTTAATGTGACGAAGAAAGTAAACGATGAAATACTACGACTTCAAATATTACTTTTTTTTTTTTTTTGTTTCTCTCAGATTCATTATATGAATAAGAGAAATTATTTTGATATTATTCTCCCGTATATGTCGATATTCATGCTGTATTTATAGTTACGTGGCAAATATTTTGCAAAATTTTATTGTACATGAAAAACAAAATACACATGACATAATTTAATTCGGTTGAATATAATAATAAAAATGTTCGAGCTATTTTCAACTATTCGTGAGACATGAGTATTTAAAAACAACTCACGATACATTCAGATTTATTGAAAAAAAATCTACTGTAAAAAGTATTGATTCTTTTATTTATTCGGTCAGTACATCACCAGTTATTCAGATAATAGACTTTTTGAAAAGCTATAAAATGATTTCGATAATACTAAATAATTTATTATTGAATGATTGACGAATTTCAAATATATTCAATGTTGTTTAACAAATGCGAAAAGTCTAATGAGAATTTTATTTGCTCAACAATAATTATTTATTGAAGACCAAAAGAAAAAACAAGAATGCTTTTCTTTTTTAACTTATCATTATATAAAAATCAATCGATGAAATGAGTACAATGAAAAAAATTCATTTTAGAAATTCTATAGAGAACATTTTGATCCATTATGAACACAACAAGCGGTAGAAAAAGAAGTTTTATTCACAGTAACCAAACGAACCTAGTAACCTAGATTACGCATAAACAAAAAAGAGAAAAAGAACTAATAGTTAACCAAACAAACATTGAAGTGTAGATGCATGATAAAGAAAGAAAGAACAGAATAGAGAAAAGCAAAATAAGAATGCAGACAAAAACGATGAAATGAAACACGAAATATAAAATCATTAATGTTTTTTTTTTCCACAGTTCAATAAAAAGAAATCGAATATGATTATTCTAAAAATAATTCTTTCATAATCTTTATTTTCTACTTTACTATCTGCAACAAAGTTCAATACTCTCTATTTATGTAATAATAGAAAAATAAATAAACAAACATCATGATTTCAAACCATTGTCTATAGTCCAAATATAAAAACATTTTTACTTATGAAAAATATATAGACACTTATTTGAATTCAATTAAAAGACGTCTAACAAGGATTAAATTATGTATTCTGATAAATAACAAATGTTTTTCTTTTTACATTGAACTTGTTTGCTTCTCATTTTATATAAAACAAAAATACAATTAAAAATTCATTATGTCTATATCTCGTTAAGTTTTTAAAAGAATATCTATTTCAATATAATAGTTCCTCAGAGGAAAAAGAAACAAAATGGATTAGTGAAACATGTGTAATAAATGAAAAAATTTTTTAGCAATTAATAATTCATGAAAACGAAGTACATGTTTTCTATTGGACATATTTGTATTATTAATGCCTCCAAATAAAAATGTAAAGACAAGATTATTTTCTTTTGTTTTCTTTTCTATACATTTAAAAAGCAGCAAAACTTTATTTAGTTCAAATCGTTCTTTATTCAATTTCAATCTATCGCCTACGTTTTAAGACAAAACGAAATGGCATTAATGGAGAATGCACGTATAACATTGAAGTATGTGACAACAAACACAATGGCAATATGTTGTGCATTCCAATGAATTTACAGCCGATTTTTTACCTTGAATGACTACACATAACACTGACGAGCAACATCTTTTTCCTTCACAAATTTCTAAAAGACCTATCACTACTACTCGTCCAGTAAAAAATGCTAAGTCTAAGATTAAATCAACGACTATACCACCACCATCATCATCATCAGATCAATTGACAAATACCATCATAACACATACAGAAACTACACCAAAGACACGTATTGTTGTAGTCCGTTCAGCGGGTAAGGCATCAAATGAGGAAGTAGAAACAACTGAGACAAAAGAACATGACAAACCGAATTCAATCCAATTTCCACCGGTGCTAACTGATGGAGTGAGTATTTTAATCATAAATTCATGTTTCTTACATTTAAAACAAAATATTCTAGCGTACATCTGTTTATCTTATTCGACGACCTATTCCACCACCTGAATTATCAGTACAAACAAAAATATATGTACCACCAGGTAGTGAACCACCACCACCACCAACTGACGATTTGCAAGATGTAGATACATCTACTCCTACAGAAGATACTGTAACTTCGCCTAGTCAAGTTCATTCATCTGTAAAACGTCCAAAAACTTCCAAACAAAGTTCGACTTTTACACGTTCTGAAAGTCCTCAACAGTATTCACCTGTGAATATACCTAATGAAACTCTTACTATTCATTCTCCTGACAGTTCAAAACAACTTATATCTTCACCTACACAATCTGTGGCCCCTCAACAAATTAGATATAGATCGAGATCGAAATCTCGAACACGAAATTTAGTTCGTTCCGATTCCCGAAATCGATCAATTTCAAGACATCGTTCACGTAGTCAACGTCGAATATCTCCAACACATCGTTTATCATCTGCATCACATGCCACACAAGAAGAACCTAAAGGTAATCATAGATTTCTATTATAATAATAAGTATACTTATATTTATCTTTAATAGATACTGATCGAAAACGAAATTTTCCTCCATTTTCACAAATAAAAACTATAGTTATACAAAGTAATTCAGTTCCTTCTGAAACAACTAAAAATGAACAACAAACAATTCAAAATATTGCTCCAACAGTAACACAAAATTCTCAACGAAAAAGATCACCTTCTCAACGAGTTAAATCCTCTAAATCAATTGTACTTCTTAATCCAGAAGATCAAACTATTGCTGTTGTAGAAAATCCATATGTGAAAGGAGAATCAATAATACCAGTTCTAACACATGCAATATCTTTAAAAAATGGCCGATTTCTAGAAGCAAGTATATGTAGAAAAAAATAAAAATAAAAACTAAACGTATTTATTCGTTATTATAGGATGGACAATCAAAAGGAGAATCAGACAATGGATCCCGATGGAATACATGTCTTGATTGTCTATCAAGACGTAAATGTTTAGTTATTATTATTTGTGTTATCCTTGCTGTAATTGGTTTAGCTGGTGTTGGTGTCAGTGCTTATTTTCTTGCTAATAGTAAGACTGTCTACTATCTCACAGAATTATAAATAAAAAAACAAAAAACTTAATTTTATTTTTTTGAATTTCAGATTCTCAAACAAATCTAATTCCGAAAATTGTTGGTATAGTTGTCGGTGGTATATTAGCTATAATTGCATTAACTTTCTTATATTGCGTACTTGCATGTATTGATTCTCGTGATGGTTACTTTTCATATAATGATGATGCTCCGCATGGTAATGGTAGAGCTTTTGCACTAATACCATCGTCACATCCGAATGGTCATCTTTATGATTCTCGTGATAATAAGGAATTACATAAGAATAATCGAACATCATCATTAAATTCTGTTTCTACTAGATCAACTATTCATCAAAAAACAATAAATCGACAAAAATCAATAAAAAATGATATAAATAGTACAACAAATGCTAAAAATATAATAATTCAAATGCCTGAACGTCTTTTAACAGCAAGAAAAGAATCACCAAAATCGCGAGAACGTAAATTAAATAATGTAGTAAATAATATTGGACGTATTGTTCAAGATGCTAAAAAACGATATAATGGTGATGTACCAAATAAAGTTATTGTCAAAGTCGATGAAAATGTTCAACCATCTACTTAAAATTTTCTTCGAGTTCTTTCTTTGTTTTCTTTCTTTCTTTCTTTCTTGTTTTAAAAAGATTCTTCAAAGTATAAATTATTTAATTAATATTTTACTTATACTTGTTTGTTCGAAAAATTATTTTAACAGCATGAAGAAAAATAATAGAACGAACAATCAAAAAAGAAAACAACATCTGTTCAATAAAAATCGATTTATAGTGAGTTTGTTAATTATATAGATGATAGCGAAATAATTGACCGAAGTGAGTTTTCTTCTTCTTCTTTCTTTTTTAACACAAAAAACGATTGAATAGTGATAAAAGTAATTCTAAGACTTAAATAGAATTTTTCTATTATTATTTCAAATATTTTTTTTCTAAGTTTTTTACTTTTGATTATAAACATATTTGAATCTTGTTTGTTATTATCAATAATTTTAGAATCAATAGAAATATCAATGAATTTCAATTGAAAAATTATGATAAGAAATTTTCATTTGTGTTAAAATAATATAGTTTTTGTCATCATTCTTCTCAAGAGAATAAACTGTGAATATTCTTCAATTAATTAGGAAATAATTTGATTTATTTACTCAGAAATTGAGAAAAGGAAATTTTAGTTTCTTTATCAAATGAATTTATTTTATAATGATCTAATCTCAAACTTTCTTGAAGATTATGAAGTTGCGAATACTAAAAATATGAATTCGAATCCGAATATTTCTCACCAATACCTGCCATTCTCTATGTAACTTTGCGATCATTAATAAATTAAAAGATTTTCGCTTAATTGAAAAGAATATTATGTAAACGAAATTCAAATTAAAATATGTTTCATAAAATCAATGTAGAGAACTATGACTCTCAATCTGTAACTTCCTATTAGTGATTAGTACTCATAAATTTTACTAGTAATATAATTTATTGTAATGAGAATAAAGTCACAAATTTTTATTTTATAATAAATTACCTTGATAAACTTAATTATAGAATAAATTTATTGATTGTTTATACATTGTAAATTTAATGATCAGTTATGCTTTATTTCCGTTTCGTTTATTTGAATTAGAGGGTAAATCTATATATATGATTTTTAGTTTTGCAAAATTGTATGTTGATCACTTATTTCTTTTTATTTGTATTCTTAATTCGTTTCGGTAAATGACATATATATATATGGATTTATCATAAATAGAATGAAAGAATGAGGGTGATAGACAAGTGCTCAAGTGAGCGTAATCGAGCGGCAGATTCGTTTGTTGATCTTTAGGGGTGTATGTGTGTCGGTTAGCCAGAGGGCTCACTGACAACATGGCCAAGTGTGTCACAGCAGTCTCTAATTGAATTCGATTTGTCTTCTTCTATCAAACTTATGTACAACTATTTCTTTTTTATAGTTTTTTTTTTTTTTTTGTTACTCATTTACATACATACACATACTTTTACTTTTATTCACAAATGAGACCAATTAGAGCAAAAGAAAAGGTTCATTGTATTTGTATGTTAAAAGACACGCTTGATGAGCACAACCGCTATTATTTGTCTATCTCTATTTAAATTCTATATATATATATATATATATTGTATTATGATGAGAGCTAGACATAGTAGGAAATTTTCTTTTAATGTACGTGAGTGTGTTTGTCTACTATTTTTTTTTTCTCTATACAAGAAATGACAAGAAGATGTTTCTAATCACATGCTGTCACAGCATCCAGGATTCCGCTTGCTTGATTATAATAGGTGTTCAAATGAATAAATGATGGCTATGTGCGTCTGTTCTCTTTCTATTAAAAGCCAACATAATATTGTCATTGCTCAGAAGTAAAAAAAAAAGAAAAAGAAACACAACTTCTCATCTACCTTTTTCTTCGATTAATATCTTGCCGATAGGGCACATGTCGGCATGTACACACATTAAACGTTCTATCTCAATTTGTTTTTTTTTAATCTTTAACTAGACAATCATTTATGAGCACAATCTGTTTTGATTCCGATCGGAAATGATATAGATATCGAGTTTATTTCTTCTTCTCTTACTATTTGACAAAAGCAAAAGTCTAGTGTGTAAATCATCGTTTCTAATCTGTCACAATCATCAAACTATTGACACACATCATGTGTCTAAATGGCTGAGAAACGAGTCATCTGGACTAGAAGAAGAAAAATGCTAAGAAAAAAGAAAAGAAAGAGGGAAATGAACTTTTTGCGACTTTGTGTCGCCAATTAAATATAGACAAAATGAAAAGTATGTTAAAATTACCAGCATCTCACTCTCCTGCTGTGTCGGAAAATGATCAACCGTTATTATACTGATGTAATATCTAATACAGCTGCTCAAAAGTTTATTTTATACTTTAAGACGATAGACGGCAAAAGATAAAAGTATCTCACTTGAAAAAACCACAGGACGACTAGTTTCTTTGTCTTCTTCAGTTTTTTTTTTCCCGTTTTTCTTTCTCTCTAGCTTTGCCTAGCAGCCAAATGCTGATTGATGTTGCGCCCTGTTGAACGTGAAATGAAGCGAGACAGTTGGAGTTTGTTTCTTTTCTTTGTTGCAATGACAAAACACAACGAAGAGAAGAAAAAAAAAAGTGATCGATTTGTCTGCATCGATAACGCTTCAATGTGCATACAATCTTCTGATCAGGTTTCTTCTTTCGAAATTCGAGTAGTTAAGTTGTTCTTAGATTTGTATAAACAAAATGAGAGGAGAAGAAAAAATATATATATATATTCACCAATCCCGACAACTTTCTTTTATATTTGTTTTAGAAGAAAAAAAGAGAGAGAGAAGAAAAAAAAAGAGAGATGATACATATATTTGTTTAAAGTTCAAAAAATTATTGTATTTTACCAGGTAAAATAGCTTGTGGTCGATGAATTTTTTCTGTTTGCATACCAAAATGATAAGGATTTGCTGAATTATTTGATGATGCTGATGATGATGATGGAGATGATACACTCGGTGGTGATGATGATGATGTTGCTGCAGCAGCTGCTGCTAAACTAGCTGATAACATACTACTATAAGGATAATGTGTTGAAAAAGCTGCTGCATATGCAAGTGGATTATAAGCAAGTGCTGCTGTTGAAAAGTCACTTAATTTTCCAGTTGAATATGGATAAAGAGATGTTGGATGAGGTGGTGGTGGTGGTAATAATGAACGACATTTTTCAAGATTTAATGCCAATGAATCATTGATTTGTTGTTGTACAGATATTGTATCAGTTGATGAATGTGTTGATAAATCCATTGAATCTTTATTCGTTAGAGAATGATGATGATGATGATGATGATGAGGTGGAGGAGGAAATGTCGGAAATGGAAATGGAAAACGATCTTTTTTTATTAAAGATTTCGGTTTACGACGAGGACGATATTTATAATCTGGATGTTCTTTCATATGTAATGCACGTAAACGTTTAGCTTCGTCAATAAATGGTCGTTTTTGTTCATCGTTTAATAATTTCCAATCAATACCTAAACGACGACTTATTTCACTATTATGCATTTTAGGATTTTCTTGAGCCATTTTTCGACGTTGTCCACGAGACCATACCATAAAAGCATTCATAGGTCGTTTTATATGTTCAGATATAGGTGTATTGGAATTTGATGATGATGAAGAAGATTTATTAATTAAATGTGGATGTTGAACATTAAATAGATGAGCTTTAAATAATATAATAATATGAAAAAGAAACAATATTAATTTTATAAATTTTATTAATTTATATGAATACTTACACATCATGCTTGAATAATGATGATGATAATAATAAATGAGTCAATCGGAGTTTTTTTTTTCTTTTAAGAAATAAAAATAAAAGCACAGTAAAAGAAACACACAAGATTCTTTTTTTCTTGTCATATACAATAAAAGGAACAGGTTCTCTCTTTCTCTATTCGATGAAAGCCTATTATATTATTCGACGAGCGAGAAAAAAAGAGCAATGAAAATAGTTTTTCTCTCTCTCTCTCTCTCTGTCTTTCTCTTTCTCTCTCTATGTATATACAAAGCGAAACATAATGACTTGAACTATGTGCACAGCACACTAATAAAAGAAGGAAAAGGAGAAGAAGAGGAGGAGGCCTTTTCTTGTCGTTCTCGTCGCCGCTCAAAAAGTGTTATTCAAATAGAGACAGCCAAGTGGAAGAGCGAACGAGCGAGCAATAATAATAATAATAATAATAATAACAACAACAACAACAGCTACCATCTATTTCTTCCCTCCAATGGAAATTAAAGAATACAAAACGAACAAGAGAGAAAGCGCAAGAAAATTAAAAATCGTCATTGGCCATTCATTGCACTTCTTTTCGCTTTTTTCTTTTCTTTTCTTTTCTTTTATATTCTATTCTATTCTGTTGCTTGCTCGGAAGCGAGAAAAGAGTGGCGGCGCCCAACAACAAAGCGATTACAATATGTGTCTATTGGTCTTTGAATAAAAAGAAGAAAAAAAAAAAAGAAAAGAAAGAAGAGGGAAAGAACAATTCAAGCTGTATGTAATATAATGAAGGCTTGCATCAACCGTGCTCTCAAATGGTACATAAAAAAAAGAAAAATAAAGGCGAGAGTAAAGAGAAATATTGTTAATCGAATGCATATATATATACATATACATACACTGATCATTAGCTTGTTTCGATTACCTGAATAAAATGTGTAAAATAGGACAATAAAAAGAGTAAAGAAACGACGAAAACGAATCCAAATGAATTAAATTCTCAATTTATTCATCTCATCAAGAGCGGCTTCTTTCCAATCAGTGTTTCTTTTTTTTTCCTATATAAGAACTTAAAGTCTATGAATAGTTCTCATCCTATTAATCCTCTCTCATCCATCAATTACAATTGCGGTTTTTTTTTTCTTCGTTTGATGAATATTGTAAACGTTGTTGTTCTTATTATTCTGATTACTACTCTTGTTTAGCTTGTTAACATTTTGTGTATATCCTTTTAAAATTATCTTTGTTTTTTTCTTCTTCTTTATTCAAACGTTTGCTTTGCTTGCGCAATGATATACGCATATATATATATATTTTTCTTTTTTCAAATATATTCATTTCAATTGAAGTGATGATTGAACTTGCACATATATACACTTTTAATCTAACCAAAACTATCGGCAGCAAAGTACAATTCGTTGTCGAGTGGGAAAAAAAAGAGATGAAGACGACGAGTTAAACGGAAGTAAGCATCGAAAGACGGTTAGCAGCGGAAGCGACTTATTTAGCGTCGACAAAGAAATTACAGTTCTCTCTTTTTTGCTTCTTCTTATTCAGTGACGAGCAAGAATAATAGAATAATCATAAAGCCCGGGCGCACACACGCGTGTGTGTTGTTTGCCTGGCCATACACTAGTGAACCAACGTCTCACCAATTACGGGTCTATTCAATGGTCGATGATCTTGCAAAAAAAAAAAGAGAAGAGAAATAGATGAGGAAGATGATGCGGGACAGAGAACGTGACGATATGTATGTATATATGTGTGTATGGCTGTAATCAAATTGCGTTTGGACACACAGCTTCAGGCTGTTGTAATTGGTTTGAAGAGTGCGAATAGAGAATGATGACTGCTAGTAATCATGAATGAAGATGATTGATTATTATTATTTCTTTTTCAAGCCTCAAGGGGTACCACATTGATACTTCTCGTTTTCTCTTCTTTTTTTTTTTTATATACATTGGTCTCTCGTGTCAACATGAACCATGCGGCAATATATAAACAATTTGTATATACCATTCTAAGCAAGTATCAATGACAACATCCAACGAGCAGCCAAGTGGGCGAATAATCATCAAATTAAAAAAAATAAAATATTCAATTCTTTATGCCTCTTTTTTTTTTGTCCACTTTGTATTATACTAATATTAATATGAATGATGTTTACCATCTTATTCTCTAATCTGTCATATATATACATATAGAATGACTTAATCATATTGAAATATGTTGAGAAAGTTCGACTCCTCCTTTTCTCTCTCTCTCTCTCTCTCTGCTAATCCATATATATATGATTGTCACACACCATCTCGCTTTCGATCATTAGTTAGGCTTCTATTTGTTTGTTAGTTGTACAATGTTTGCATGTGAACAACACTATGTATGTATATGTATCAAATGAAAAAGAAAGAGAGATTAGACGAGAGAAAATTTGACACCTGCAACGATTGATGATCATTTCTTTTCTTCAATACGATAAGAAATCATATTCATTGATGAAAATGTTTAAATAAGACAGCATAAATATTTTCTTATTCATAAATGATTTTATTGGTACTGATGTGATTAGACATGCATGAATGAACATATGTTACCACAAATAAAAACTACAACTCAATCTCTTGATTATAATGACAAAGTTAATTGATCGAAGAATACGCCTACCATCATATAATAAATGTTCAATAATAATGACAGGTGTTCGGACAGATCTTAAGAAAAAAGACATACTAAAAACAATCAAAAAGAAGTAAATCAATGTTGAATTGAATTTTGTTAGAATGAATAAAATCTATATTTTTACATGAAGAATAAAGAACATAAATATAACAACTTACGATGGAACTTCTTCAGCTGTTTCCTTTTCGATTTCAATGATTTTTTTATTTATTTATTGATACTACATAATATTCTAATGGAAATTCTCAAAGAATTTAGATTTGACTAACTTACCGAATTTTGTGCGTATATAGAGAATTCAACTAGACAAACTTCTATAAAAAGAATTGAGAAGTTTTGAATAAAATTGTTTTAAAATTTTTATTATAACACAATATAGTATCTATAGGCGAGAAATGATTGAAATCGGAAGGGAATATTCCCTCGTTAGTTGATCTCTTCTATTAATTGATTATATCTTAGATTATTGTTTATGGATGTTTACAACATTAATTATCTTATTTTGAATTAGCGAAAGAAAAAGAAAAAAACAACCTATTACTCGACATACAAAAGACTCTATACGAAGATACTTGTTAGGTTTCATAACTTAACTTGTTTCTTTTTTTTTTTTTTGTGTGTGTTAGAAAACAAACCATTGAATAACTGCTGACTATTTTCGTTTTTGCTCTCACCCTTATTAGGTTTCTATGATATTGATCATTGATTATTGGTGACTTTTGATAATATTGAAACAGATGTCTTTCCGCTTCTCGAGACAAGTATGTATATATTAATCATTAAAGTTTCGTAATAGTTGGTCTTAATCAAAAGCATAGAATTTCTTTTTGTTGTGTTTTTGTCTTTTTTTCCGTTTTTTCTTTTTATAACTAAATCGACCGTAACATTGGTATGTAAAGAATGATAATCTATTTTTCATTTATAGTTACAATAAAAGAAGAAAATTATAAAATATATATTGTTCATTAGAAAAAGAAAAACTTGTCTTTATTTTTTCGATTAAGATATAATCTGTTTAAAAAAGAAAGAGAGAATCAATCAATGAAGAAATGTTTATTTTGAAAATGATTGCTATCGTATAATAATGAACATTTTCTCAATTCTGTTTATTCGAAAGATATGATTATAATGTATATAGAAGGTGTCATTCTTCGATTAACAGTCAATAGAACAATGAAAAAAAAAAAAAAAAAAAAAAAAATTTTTTTTTTATGTACTCTTATCTTTAACTATTTTTGTATTATAACACTTTCAAAATAAATGAAACAAATAATGATTTGATATCGTATTTTTAAAAGAATCAAATAATTTTTATTTTAATTGAATATTACACTTATATTGTGTGTACATTAGATATATTTAAGAAAATTTTTAGAACATTAAACATCAATTTATTTTTATATTTTCATTAGATTATCATCATTTATTAATAAATGAATATTACTACTACTTGTGTACATATAGAAGAATATTCTTGCAAAATTTCATATAACAGACACTCTTTCTCTATTGATAAAGTGGTTTAAAAAATCAATGTAGAAAAAAAAAGAAGCTTTTCTTTCCGGTGAAGCTATCAATGGGAATTAAACACTATTGTTTTTTTATTGATAGTGAACATTATGTAACTTTATAATATGTATTGGTTTTAATTGTCATTATATTCGAGCTAACTGTTTAATTAGTTGATTTTATTTGATTCTATTAAAGTTTGGTAACAAAAATTTAAATACTATTAATTAGTCTATGGTTCCCATCGATGATGCACTAGCGAAGCAATAACATTGATCTATGGCAAGATTGATGATAAGCAGTGATAGAAATTTGTTTTATTCTATCCTAATGACTATAGTTTTGTCACATATATCTGATATCTGTCTGTATTATAGAGATCGAAAGAAGATACCTATCAGACTTTTTTGTTCTATTTTTTTCTTGATCTTTTACAATTTTGTGATTAATTTTTGATTTATTAACTAAATATCGGAAGAAAATCACGTATCCTACTTAGGGTATACCAAAAGTTCTGATCACAGTTTTTAAAATTTAATAAAGCAATAAATATTGAATATTTTACTAAGGCAATATATAGTATAACGTCTCGTCTTTAATAATATATAGAGCNTTATTTTCTTCTGTATGGTGAAAGAGAACTTTTTTTCGGTGACTAAAAAAATTGTTTTGATAATAAAGAAGAAACACTACATGTTTATTATTTGTGCTTAATAACTATTCATATAGAAAATTCTATGACATAGACAGCAAGTGGTTGGAAAATATCCACGCATTGTATGTTGAATTTACCCAACGTGGCGTTGTTTTTTTTTTAAATTTTTTCCAGTGTCTCATCATATATCTGAGGTTGGTTTTTACGTAGTTTATTTGTTTACACCATACTTGGTCTTGTGCAACATGTTTATATATACATATATGTCCAGAGATGTCTCGAGGTCGGCACGATTGGTCGAAGTCAATGATTCAAGTAGTGATCTGTATGAGTATGACTGTTCGAAACCGTACCCAGATCGGTGCCTATTGATCTTAGATAATTACTTTCATAATAGCAGTATAGTTTTCAAATTTGTATTTTACATGAAAAATCGTTCCTCTTTAGTTTCTTCCACAAACAGCAACAAAAAGAAAAGCTCATCCCGAATTTCACAAAAGTTCAAATGAATCATCGAGAGTATTTCTGCTTCTAAAGCCCGAGCGATATCGCTAAGAATACGCTTTCTTGTTGCTAAAGACACTAAAATGGAACGCAGTCTTGATGACAATCATTGCAATTGTGGATATATGCATGTAAGCTGTTTTGAAGACAGTAATAAACGTTGGCCCTTTTGCATACTTGATTGTCCTGTTCATCTATTCAGTTACTCCATTATATGATTCATCATCATCTGTAGATGAATTTTCATTAAAAACGAATAGTTTCAATAAGACAATATATGGCTTCATACTTTTGTCATCTATTCTCAAGGTGCAATGAATTTTGAAAGGTCAAGATCTCAATACTTGTCGGGATAGATCTGGGTATAAGTTCAGTTGCTGGATACCATACTTAAGAGATCAATTAGAAAATTTTTTCTAAACTTGATCAGATTTAGCGAAGATATTGAATGTTTTTTCTAAGAATCGATCAGAAAAGAAAACAATATAACACTGAAATTCTGTTGGAGAAAAACGAAAATTTATAAAGATTAGGGCAGAGATCGAGGGTAAGCGTATGAGTGTGAGTATGGATAACGATTCATCTACATTCATATTCGTATCCACACCCCGTCCCACTCCATCAGAGTCTGCATGAACCTTTGATGTTTGTATCAAGGTTAAAATAATCATTTATTATTTATCATGTTTTTACTACGTAGGCAACGACAAATTTTTGTATCATCATTCGACAGACACTACAGCAGATATGTCAACCAAGAGAAATTATATGCCACACATAGTCTAAACCGTTTAGATCATTGACTCAATCCAACGAAATCGAATTATATAAATAAAAATAAATATTTTCAATTTAGAATATTGAAAAGAAAATTAAATAAAAAATACTTAAAACTTATCAACAATACAAACTTCCTGAGGTGTTTTAATTTTTCTTATGTTAAAGAAAACTTTGAATGATTCAATAAGATTGAATGACATTTTTCAATGCTTTAAAATTCTGTGCTCTTTCTTATTATGCAGTTTGAAAAAGTAATAAAATTCAATGGAATGTAATAAATCGAATATTTCAGTACTGAACTCAGAGTTATCAAAACTTCATACTTTTTGCCAGACAGACTTAAGAAAAAAATGTTGACTGAACTTTCATTGGCGCATATGATTGAATACGATACCATAATCATTGTTCATCAAGATGAAGAAAGTTGCAAGCTGAAAGAGTCAAACAGCGAAATTTTTCCAAAATCCGTAAGGTAAATGTAATATCTAGGTTCTGTATAATCATTGATAGAGTTTTTCATTTAATTGAGCAAATCAATATAAGTAGATCGATACAATAAATTTTTTTTTTCGTAAACATTCTTTACCAACGAATTCAATGGTAGATCTTTTGAAATACAAAAGCGTTATGGTATTCAACAGTTTCTATTTGACAAAGCGATGAATAAGGTCATAATAATATTATAATTATTTGAAAATTATTTTCAAAAAAAGTGATTTACCAACATTTATACACAAAATTTTGTTTATATATTTTTTTAAAATAAAAATGTATCTAAAATTTATTATGAGCCATACACAATATATTTTTTTTTTCAATTTTCCTATGTATTAATTTTATTTTTCTAATCTCATTATTATTAATTCTATTTTCGATTATTTTTCTTTTCATTGACTATTCCTATATATTATAATCGTCACCAAATTGTTATCAACTAGTTGAAGTATATACAATTTTTACTAACTATAGGGCACTATCGTATGCCTTAGGTTGTATATGCAGATGTATGCACCCGTTGTGTCGTTTCTTTTGATCTTTTTATTCTTCGACTTGTTTATTTTTGCCTATTGTTGTTCATTAGCTATTGTATGTATATGTACATGGTGCATCGATCAGTATGGCCATCAATATATACAAACAAACGACTAATGTGTGTGTGTGTACAACAGCACATCTTTAACCATTTGTCATTTACCCGGCAGAGAAAGAAAAGGAGTGGAACCTGTCGTTTTAATTACTAATTGTTTTGTAATTGAATAAGAAAGAAATCTCTTTTTTCAAGGAAATCGAACGTATAAAGAAAAAGAATACAATAGAATGTTTATCTTTCTGCAAACAATTAAAGAATAGAAAGCTTAAGGCATTTTTGATTTTTTTGAGCTTCCGTACATCTTAACGCTTGATATCTATCGAACAAACAAATCTTATGAACATATGTAGCAAATAAATTATGGTTTCAACAGACATTATTGTTTAAAACAAAACAAAAGAAAAAAAAAACGAGGCACGCACAAATACAAAGAACTTTTGGAATGTATACGATTTAAATATATATTTATATATGTATATGAATATAGAAAGAAACATCTAACGAGTTTTGTCATTTAATAAATCAATGTCTTTTTTATTTTCAATAGAACCTGCCATTGGTTTGTCACATATTTTATTCATTTCTGTAAGATAATTTTGTAATGCTGACATTGCACCTATAATTGCTGGCGTACCAAAACCATGTGTAATAAGAGAAAAATTTGTTAAATGTCGTTGAAATGATACATCAAGAACAGATGCTAAACGACTATTTGTACCTAATGGTGAACGATCTTGTGCTAATAAATCAGTAAATTCTTTAACTAATTGTCTAAAATACAAATATATTATAAACTTTAAGAAAAAAATAAATAAATAAATAAAAAATTTTTACTTAGTAGCAAGAATATTTTGTTTACGTTTTGTAATACTCGATGGATCTTGTAAATGATTTGTTGTATGATATTGACGTGTTGTATATTCTGCACATTGACGTGATGGAAATTCTTGATCACATACATAATGAAAATCACGTGCTAAATGTGCAGCTTCACCTTCAACAAGCGATGTTAATAATGTAACAGTAGCTGCTTTACGTCGTCCAGCTGGTAAATTAACACCGATTTTTTCAAGTTTTTCACGTAATAATCTTCCACCATTTTTTGATTTTGCTCTTAAAAAAAAATATTTCTTATATTAAATAGATCAAATTTTCAATAGTAAAATTTACCTTCTTAAAATACCTCCAAGTAAAGATGCATTAAGACATTCTGGTGGTGAAAGACGTCGTTGAACTTCAGCTACACTAACTTTATATTTAGAATTTGAACTAAGTAAAGATAATCGTCCGGGTACACTACAAAATACATCTGCTGGAGCAATAGGTCGATTACCAGCACCTAAATTTAATTGAATACCTTCTTTTGTATCACCACGACGTAAATCTTGACAAAAATAAATTTCCAAATTTATAAAAAAAAAAAAATTTTTTTTTCTTTCTTATTATAATCAATTACCTCGCTGAAGTGATGCTCGATAATGTTCAGAAAGTGCTGGTGAAACATTATCATCAAGACCAGGAACCTAAATAATAAATATAATTGATTTAAAGTACATAAAAAAAACAAAACAAAACAAAATATTATATTTACTCGAAAAGCTGCTGTACTAGCTGGATCAGTACCTAATAAACCACTTCGATAAAGTTGTAATGATTCTGGATCAAGTGCCATAGCATGACGACTATAATAAGATGCTGCATATTCAGCATAGGCACCATATGGATGAGTTAATGGTGTTGTTGTCTCATCAATATTTACACCTGATGAACGAACTAATGAATTATATGATTGTGATGTTTGATTATTTGTAAATGGCGGTGATGATGATGTATAATCAAGATTATGTGAATGATTTGATTGTATTTGATCAAATGGATGTTGATGTGTTACACTTGGAAATGGTGGTGGAAAATAAGGTGGTTGAAAATCAATACCACCTGAATTTGATGATGATGGAAGAGGCATTGAGGATGTTTGACTAGTTGATCGATCGGAATTATTTGGAACATTCGATGTATTAATAAAATGATTTGATCGATCCTAGATTGAATAGAAATGATTAATATAATCGATAATATCCTATGATCTATATGCATTAGAAATAAAAAATCTTTATTTCTCTCTGTTCTATAATATGTATTATATACAGAACACGGGCAAGTCAATTTACCTGCCAGGAATTTTCGGCAAGATGATGATGATGATGAAGGTGATGAAATGACATGAGACGACCGCTTGCGGATGTATTCGTACAATGTTTAATGGTAAGCACACGCCGTTCGCACAAATGTAAATCGAGAAAATGTTTCTAGTTAAAAAGAGAATGGCTAATGGGCGTTCGATGTATGTATGGATAGGAATGTATGTCGTACGAGTTCCGATGTTTCTATTCGTCCTTATTACTGCTTCTGTGTTGCCTTCGAGATAAATAAAAAAAGAAAAGAGAAGGAAAAACGTCGACATTTCTTTTTCTCTTTTCTTTCTCGACTTATTCGGATTGGTTATTGTATAAACTCGAATATGGATTGGTTATGTCAATAAAAATACTAACATTGATGTTGTCGAAAGTCATGAAGAAAAAAAAAAAAAAAAAAAAAAATTCAACATCGTTAGTACTTAAAAAAAAGAAAGAAGAAAAGAAAAATGTACGAATAAAGCCTACGTTTATAAATTACTTGAAAAAAAGTATTTGCTTTATTCTATTCTGTCTTATTCTATAATAAATGCACAATAAATTATTATAAGTGTATATGTGCTATTCAGCTAGAGGTAGAAAGATATCAACAGCACAAGAAAAAAACGAGAGAGAAAAGTTTCGTTGATCGTATGGCTGATGATGCCTAAGGGAATCATCAGATATCATCATCATTATTATCGATCTTTAGTACTTTGAATGGGTTACATAAACAAAAAAAAAAAAAGAAGAAGAAATGTGTGAGCAACATATAAATGAATGAATGAGTTGAACTACTTAAGCTAATAGGATGTTGATTCAAGTATTTAGGTTGCCTGATCCGGCGGCAGTGCCAAGTTGTTTTTTTTCTTTTTTAACATTGAATATAAATCGAAATACATTCGTTGATTTCTTTTGCTCATTTTCTGCTTGACTTGTTAACACCAAAAAGAAAGAAGAAGAAAAAGATGAAAAAAAAAACATGAGAAAAACGATACTTTTATCGTTTAGTAGAGAGTAAGTAAGCGTAAAAAACAAAAGTGATATATATATTTTCCCATACATAAATATCAAGGTGTTCTTTTTTTTTTCTTCTCAGTTTTCTATCTCATCATCATTATGGCTGTTAGCTATAATTTCATTAACGGAATATGACATCCGTTTTTCTATCCATATCGTATAAGAATCAAAGGTTTAACGTCAAAAAAAAAGTAATGTTGCTTAAGGCTTATTCATTTAACCGGCTGAAAGATTTCATACGGAAGAAAATATATATGCTTATATTTGTCTTAGTGAAAGGCATAAGGATGATTCTGCTAATATTCAATCTGTTTAAGTCGAACTAGAAAAATGTAATATATATAAAAAAAAAAAAAAAAAGAATTCATTTTATTATAAAAAAATAACGGAAATGAAAAACAGACAATATTATATATCTAGTATAAATAAATCTTTTGATAATAAAAATTAATTACAGTAATCTAAGTTTATATAAAAAAAGAAACATTCAAGTATTATGGTTATCTTACCTTTTATATCAACACAATTTTTGTATTTTACTAAAGAAATCTTATCTTGGAGAGAAATAAATAAACTAAACAGTCATGATACTATTCGATAGTTTTAAAACAAATGTTATCATCAATAGAAAGGCTAGAAAAATGCTTTTGATTAACGTGTATGGGTGTAGGTTTTGGACTTTGTTATTCCCACATACATCCAAATTGGATAACTGCGTCATTGACTTCATGCAAATATTACCATCTTAAAGTATATATGTAATGATTGATGAATGAAAACAATATTATGCATCTAACATGACTCTGATGAAATAATATGAACTGTTAAGTTATTCTCTTATTTCTATTATTATAATAACTTTCTCAAATACAAACTTGTAGGTTTTTTTTTCTCATAAAATACTGCTAAATAAAAAGTGTTCATGAAACAGAACCAAATCAAAGAATACCATAATTATGTATGATGATTTATGATGAATAATCGCTTAACTTAAAGTAAAAAAGACATATTTGTCAAGTTGATCTTTTTGAGAAAAATAAAATAAATATTGATTTTTTTCGTCTCTAGAATTTATTAAAATATATTTCTCTGTGATAAATATTATAATATAATTGTTCTTAAGAAACTTTATTGTGTACTCAAAAAGTGAGTACACTACTAAAATCGGTCAGTGTGTCCGGCCGTCCGTCCGTCCGTTTATTCGATAACTCTTCACAATTACATTCGATTGAGCTGAAATTTTGTGCACAGAATTGTCTCATCAATATCTAGGTCGAGTTCGAAGATGAGAAGGATCCGTCAAGAA
>CAJNSZ010001093.1:0-36122 GCA_905329745.1 Rotaria sp. Silwood2 | reverse complement strand
TTGAATGGCATGAACGAATTCATTCCATATCGAATAATCCAATGGGTTCAAGTCGGGACTATTGGGAGGCCAATGATCTTTGTCAATGACTTGAAAATCATGGGGAAAATTCTCTGAGAAGTGCTCGCTGAACCTCCAAAGCATTCATTTCATATTCTCTACGATCATGAAAAGCAAAGACCTTCAGAAAGTTGTTCTTTCAAAGTACGAAAACGGTGATGGACCGTCGAAAATCTTTCGTGACCTGAATCGTGCTTTAAGCATTTGCACTGTGAAGCGTTGGTGTAAAATGATAAAAGACACTGGGTCCATTGAACTTTCAAACCCGCCAGGTTGTCCACGTATTGTTCGAACAAGAGGAACAATTGATAAAGTAAAAGACCGGTTGCAGGGCAAGAAACTGATTTCTACTCGAAAGCTAGCTAAGGAATTGAGTATTTCGAGAACAAGCATGCAACGAATATTAAAGGAAGATTTGGGTCTACGACCCTACAAGAAGATCAGTGAGCCGAGGCTCACTGATGAACATAAAGATAAGCGTAAAAGGTTCGCTAACTGGATCCGAACGAATTTCCATAAGGAAGAGACGATGAGAATTCTCTTTTCTGATGAGAAAATGTTCGACATTGATGGTGTCTATAACAAACAGAATGATCGGGTGTGGGCCGTGAATCGCAGTGAAGCGGATGAAAAAGGTGCCATTCAACAAAAACGAAAGTTTCCTGAAAAGGTTATGGTGCGGCTTGGTGTTTGCTCTAAGGGGGTTTCACCCTTAGTTATTTTCGAGAAAGGTTCAGTGGACCATGCTCGATATATAAAAGAAGTGCTTCCTGTGGCCCCCAAATTCGGAAATGAAGTCTTCGGTACTCAATGGACGTTCCAGCAAGATGGTGCAAAACCACATATTCATCATCTGACACAACAATGGTGCCGAGAAAATTTTCCGTCGTCCATGGACAAAGATCATTGGCCTCCCAATAGTCCCGACTTGAACCCATTGGATTATTCGATATGGAATGAATTCGTTCATGCCATTCAATGGGAGAAAGTGACATCTAAGAAGAGCTTAGTCGAAGAACTAAAACGAGCTGTAAAGAAAATTCGCACAGATGTTGTGTTTGAAAGTTGCTTATCGTGGACAAATCGATTGTATCGTATTTCACGAAACAACGGTAGCTATCTTCGGGAATAAAAGTAAGACAGTTTTGTAGATCATCGAAAGAGGAATCGTTTAAAAAAAAATTTGACCTGAAAACTCCTTATTTTGACGAAGATACGTCGAAAATACTGATGGTATCATTTATCCTGGGCCACCCGTTAGTTTCACTGATGCTGACACAGTAGATCATGGTTTGGTTGGAAATTCATCATGAAAAGGAAGATCTGAGCTACCTCTGCTGTTAAATAAAGCTGCTAGAATTCAAGAACTGTGTGTAAGTTTTAATCAATACGTTTAGTATGATCTATACTTCACGTTGGCAGAGTTATCTTGGCTCTCGTGACACCCTCACTTTTAGTCGATATGTATGTGTTGATATATTAGAATCTGGTCAGTATCAATATATGAGATCCCAATATGCTGGTTAATGATGATAACATATCCTAGACAGTCTCTCAATTCATACTCATGCTCAGTCTCTCATCTGCTATCGTCCCTGTCGAAGAGTAAATATTCCTTTTGGCAGCCATAAGAAAAAGAGAATTGATTTTTTTTGACCGTGAAGGTCTCTTTTATTTGAAAAATATAATAAAATACAAAAAACTAAGAGAATAAATAAGAATATGAATAAATATGTACACATAACAGGGATATATACATGGGAGTAGGATCAAACTATGTACAATATTTACAGTATTTACACTATTTACATGGTAGAAGGTTATGTACATCGATTAGGATGATCGATGTTTCTTTTGATATCGATGGATCATCTGATCGAATTCATCGATATCACCTAATCGAGCTTCATTATTGTCCATTGAGGACTGACCTGAGAGATGTTGTTCATCAGTTGTTCGAGGCTGATGATGTTGAGGCGTCGATCTCTTATAGAAATATTCATCATCACTCATAATGTAGATGAATGCTCGTTCTTTCCAATATTCAGCTAATTGTTGTTCCTGAAGAGTGATCGGTTCAGCTAATAATGAACCAGTATCTTCAGGATTCAATAGAACAATAGCTGGTTGTCTCACATTGATCTCTTTTGTACCTCGATATTTATCTGTGGCATTTATTCGACCATTCTGTGTCAATAGACCTTTCTTATTAGGATAATTCAATTTCGAGAAATCATCCCATGGAATATCATCATAGACTGAGTAACGTGCATAGTCACTCCAGTGATCAAGATTCCATCGTTCTTTAAAATAATTGACACGACCTGGTAATGATAGAGCGAATGATGTTTTGCCTGTACCAGTCGGTCCAATGATGATGAGACACTTTGCACGTTTAGTGCGAGAGAAATGATGTCGCATCCATTGATCCATCACTTCACGTAATCGATCTGTACATTGTGGAAATGATAGTGGCCAGACATATTCCTTATCAATCTGACCATTTCGATCGATCTCTTCTTGTGCTCGTAGATGAATATAGTTGAATGTTGATAAATACCATGTACTATGAGCAAGGAATTTTGTTGGTAATGCATGTCGAATGAGATCCATAGCTTGATGAATATTGATCTTAGCTAATTCCATTGCTTGAATGACTGTCTGTTGTTCATATTGACGTCGAGCCTCGACTTGTGCTCGAACTGTTGTTGTTGTTGTTGTTGTTGATGATGTTGTACTTCGTGGTACTAATTGCTGATCAGGTACTGATGATGATGACGATGATGGCCATTGTTTTTGACCACGGATTCGCATTGATTTGAATTCATTGAATTCAAGATAGTTACCATCTTTCTTGATATATTCATTCCATGCTAGATCATTCTGTGTTACTTGATAATTACAAGATACACCAGTAATGACATCGAGAAAACGTGATTTGATGTTGACTTTATTTTTTAGAATGATCTGTATATGAAGATGTCTTTGATGGTTTAGTTCACTGATCTCTTCACTGATACAAATATATTGAATATTCTCGATATTGAACTTTCTCTTGATTTCATCAAGAACTAATTCTTTCGATACATTAGTCCATGATGTGATCGCAAATGATTTAGTATTCATTCGAAAAGATCTTGTATTGATGGATGATGACGATGATGATGGTACTTGAAGATTAAATTTACATTCTTTCGCAATTGTTTCTCGATCGAGATGACCATATTCAGCATAGGGACGATGATGATCAGCAACAATACCTGATTGAATCAATGGAAGAGTACGATGTGATTCTGTTGTATGACTATCACTTGATGGTTCATGTACTGTTTCATTTCGCTTTGATGGAATATTTAACTGACTGATGAGGAATTGTGCCATTGCATCATTCTTTGGTTATTGAGACATTATGACTTGAGTCAAATGTTGAACTTCATCTTCCCTAACTTGATCGAGTATGTCCCTCAAAACTTGCTCTACATCGAAAAGAGGTGTTTTATCTGGACTTGTCATCTCAATAGGCGATTGACTCTCTTTTACGCTAGAGAATTCCTAGTGACTACTTTACGACGCGACGATTCTCAACTATACGGAAGAACGCGAAAGTAAGCGCAAACGCGATAAGAAGAAAGGGGTACTTACTTGCACGACCACAGCTTATCAAATGACCAAATGACATGTCTGCACCTCTATTTATAATTTCTCCAGGGGAGAGAGACAAAGGGAGAGAGAAATCTCTCAAAAAAAGACCTAGGGAGAGTGATTTATAGATAATAAAGCGAGAGAAATCTATGGAAAAAAGACATAGAGAGAGTGATTTATAGATTCCACACCCCAAGAGAGGATGATTCCTAGATTTTCCCGAACATAGACAACAACGACGCAGCTCTACATTAAGACTAGGACGCTGCAGCTTTGAACTAGGACGCCGCAGGTGTTTCTGCTGTGCAAGTGCATTTTCCTATGATTTTCAAGAGAATTTCTCAATTGAAATACATTGTAGGACGCCGCAGCTATGTGTTTGCGTATAAGAAGAAACTTTAGCTGATGATCTGTAGCGTCCTTTCTACGTCTACGTCTATGTCTACGCTATGTTGTGGTAGTTGCAAAATCAACTATATTCCTTGGCGAAATGGCAATGTCTTTGAAGAATTCTCCCTCAATCTCTCTCTCTACAATTATCTACAAATATCTTCTACTACATCTTCATCTACATATCTAATTCTCCAATAATTCCATCCATTCAACTCTAATTTCTATACAATCACTTCAACTCCAATTCTAAATAATAACTCCAACTAAATTCTAAATTCTTCTTAATAATTCTAATTCCAATCCAATTCTCAATTCTAAATAACAAGTCCAAATCAATTCTCAATAATAATTCCAATTCCAATAATCTAATTCAATTTTTCTACTCCTACATATCTACCAACCTAATTCATCTTTTCTACGACATATTTATTCAATTATTTATTCATTAATTTATCTTCATTTATCTTCAAATAATATAAAAATCTAACAAAAAACTAAAAACAATTCATAAAAAAATATATAAAAAATCTACTCATTTCATTTAATCTATTCATTTCATTTCATTGACGATCTACCACTTAATCTTCTTCTTCAATCAATCTTCCATTCATTTTCTTCCAATTAATCTATTCTGTCATTCAATCAAGTGACAGTTCATCTCTTCATTCCAAATTCTAAATTCTAAAATCAAATTCTTCTAATTATTTATCTTTCATTCTTCGATTCATAGAATCTAAAATCTAAAAACTAAACTAAAAACTAAAAAGAAACCAAAAAAGCAAAAAAGAATCTATTTATTCAATTATTTAATCGTATTCTTCTATTTACAGCAAATCATTGTTGATTCGCTTTTATCTATCTTCACCCTCACACACACACGTTCAATCATCACCTCATCTCTATTGACGAAAAGAATCAACAATGTCTTCAATTACCTATTCATCGATCTTAGCCCCACGAAACACTACCACCACCCTCAACAACATCAACATTCCACCATTTCGACCAGCTTATTTATCAGCTCGTCCACTCACTCGACCACCACCACCACAATATCAGCACTTAGTTGCTCGTGTTCCTCCCCGTCCCTCTCTTCATGGTGCCAATCAGAGAAAGTACTCTTCTCTGTTTAAATTTCAGACTGGCACCACCACAACGTTCAACGGCTACACCAACATCCAGCCACAACCACCACGACGACCACCTACACCACCACCTCGTCGTCATCGTCCCCAACAGCAACAACAACAGCATTACTATTCTCGCTCTCGTTCGTCCTCTCGATATCAACAGCAACAACGACGAGAGCAACTACCATCATTATTCGATCCCAACCCATTCTATCATCCCAATCAACATCAAACACGTCCATTCCATCAAGCACAACAATATCGTCCACGACGACGACAACAATACTTACCCTCATCATCCCCATCCAATTCTCGATTCCATCTCTTATCACGTTTACCATCACGATCCCCCTCTCCTTCCCCATCATATCATCATCATCACCACCATCATCAGCAACAACAACACCAATCACGTCCATTACCACCACCTATTCCACATCGTCGTCGTCCAACCTACAATAATAACAATAATAATAATAATAACAATAATCATCAGCAAGGAATAATCTTGTCTGACTCAATGTTATCACGAGTCAGAACATATGCCATCAGAGGAAATCATGGCATCGATATTCAGTTATCATACGAATCTGGTTGTGACTGTGAGAAAATGGTGAATTGGTTAAACACAGCACAAGGCCATAACACGGTAAGAAATAAAAATTCAATTGTTTTCTCTTTAGGTACCAATGATGTAGCCAGATATGGCGTTAATGAATCCATCCGTCGATGTAGTGACTTAATACAGTTCATCCGGCGGACATACACAAGTGTACGAACCATTGGTTGGATGGCATTATCACCAAGATGGAAGCCGACGAGATTTATCTCATCGGAAGAGATCGGCGATCTTCATATTCAATTTAATGAGCGTCTTCGAATCTTATCTACACAGTTAGATTTTGATGTAATTGATGCGCGTCTGGGACTTGTGGATATTCGAGAGGAAGATGGTTTACATCCGACGATCACCACCGGTAGATGGAAATATGAAGAAGCTCTTCGACGATGGTTCAATACGCGAGTAAGTCGAATTTCTTCAACAAACATGCCTCTTCCATTTCAGCAACGTCGACCAACAGTGAATCATCATCGTGATCATATTTTAACTTCTAACCAACATTTTAATCCGATTTCCCAGCGTTACCGATCTCCATCCCCTCATCATCATCAGCATCAGCATCATTATCAGCAACAACAACAGCACCGACATCCACCTAATCATTATCAAAGACATTCTAGTCATAATTTTAATCGTATCGGTCGAGCACAACACCAACAACAGCAACGACAACAACATCAAAATCGAACCACAAGTAGGGACAGTAATCATAATAATACGCAACCATTCGCAGTAACGACGGATGAAACAGTACAGCAAAGACAAAACAGTAATCGGCAGATCAATCTGCCATCTAGAACTTTAATCAAGTTCTATCCGCATAAATTAAAGATATTCGAACAGTACTTTCGAGAAAATGAACCACCGAAAGAAATCGAAAAAGAAAAAGAGAAATTGTTTAACATAACAAATCTCTTCTATCAGTACGAACACTACAGTGAAGACAGCAAGAAATGGAAAATCTATGAACATGTTGCGAACAGAAAAGAGAAAGAAAAGCAGAAAGAGAAAGAAAAACAGAAAGAGAAAGAAAAAGAAAAAGAAATGAACGATGTCGTAATGATTGATGTCGAAGAAATACCTATAGCAAGACCATACCCAGAAAGACATGCGACAATTCTAAACATCACTATCAGTGACAACGATGAGAACATTAACAGTAGCGGCAGCAGTAGCAGTGCGCATCAGAACAGTAGACATCGATTGAGTGAATTGACCAGCGACACGGATGACGATGAAAAGAAGAAGAGAAAGCTAAGAGATACAAGTCTATCACCGACAGATAGAAATAGAGCAGCAGCGACAACAACAACGATCGCAATAAGAAAGAAGAAAGAAAAGAATAAAAAGAAAAAGAAAACAACAGTTGAGAATGACCCAAGAGCACCAGTAGGTAGCCCAACATTAACATTGAATCCGAGTCGAGAACAGTCAGGGCAAACAACAACAACAACGAAAAGACCTGACACTCCAGCTAGTCCAATAAATAAACGACAAAGATTATTCGCACACACATTTAAACCGCCTCGGGATCCGCATCCCACTACGATGACGGTTACCACGACACTACCTTCCTCTCCACCCACACTACCGCGTACCCCTCCCGGACTACCACCACCACCAGCAGTCAGTCCGCGACAAAGTACACCGAGAACACCGATCAGTGCACCACAACCACTCGGTGACATGAATGAACAACAACAACAAGCGAAAGAAACAGTAACAACGAATAGAGTAGAGCAGGAAGAAAGAGCTGTTCCAATGGAACAAGACTCAATCCAATCGCATTCTCCTTCAGTCATTCCGAAAGACTATGATAATAGCCGTTTTAATCTTTTCGATTTTCCAATCATACCGATTGAATGTATATATCATTTTAAAGCGTTTCGAGTAGAGGCGACATTTGAAGCTATTTCAGCACATCGAGAATTTTTAGAAAGAAAAGCAAAACAAATCGAAAAAGAATTGGAAAAATTACTTGAACAATTCAGTAAAGACAATCAGAGAACAGTCATTGCGTATACGAAGAACAGTGTCGATCCGAGTATAGAAACAGTAAAGAAATCGAACCAGCAAAGATTGGATAATCTTCTGCTCGATCAGATGAATGAACAAGCGAGAAGAGTAATTAAAGAAAAAGCGACAAGAGAGAACATCGAACAGATTAATTTAGCGCAACAGAGCTTCGAACGAACACTGCACTTGAAATTTCAATTAGATAAGCTAGATAGACGATTGAATGAGAATATGCCACCGCCGGCATTGAACATCATGGATAAATTACAATTTCGAAGTCGAGATTTAACTGATGAAGCGAAAGAACAATACACTGAACAATGGAACAGTGTCATCAGAAAAGCGAAGCTAGAGATAACATCGATCATGAGGACAGCAAAGACAGCAGAGATAACGAAGAGTGAAAAAGAACATCAAGCACTAGCCGAGAAAATACCGAGTGATCTGAAAAAAGCCTATCGCGACATAATTCATACAGTAGAGATGCGACAAAACCAAAGAAACGAAAAGAAATTGAATTTTTTAGTCAGAAAAGCGCAAAGAACAGTAGGAAAATAGCACGAGCCGTAGAGAAGAACAGTCAAGCAAAGAATTTACATCCGCATTTTACTCAGTTAGGATTTCCACCGCAAGTGAATAATAAAGTACTAGCCCTTACGGAAGAGGAACGAAGAATTCTTAATTATGGTCCTAAATTCGTTCCATCGAATCCTAAACAAGCATTAGATCGACTTGAGAAAGAAATCAACGTAATGAAAGAGAAAGTGTCTGAAGCATGGAGAAGAGAAACAAGAACAATAGCGAGACAACCGCCGATAGTCAATCAATTCGCTGATCGACTAGAAATAGAACTGAGAAAACAAATTAATTTAGACGTAGGGACAGATAAAGAATTAGAAAAGACACTGGAAAGATTTAGAAAGGAACAAAGTAAAGGTAAAGTGATCTTCAGACAAACAGATAAATCAAAAGTATTCCATGTCGATCGACCGGAAACATACATCGAAAAATCTATCGCATACATGAAAAAGACAGATGCCTATCAAGAAATTGAACAGTCACCACTGAAAGAAATGATCGAGAAGACAGAACAGTTACTCCGCGATTTAATCAATAAGAATCTTTTACCTGGTAAATACTTCGATAAATTAAAACCGAATCATGACGAGGCTGAATTACCTCATCTTTATTATAATCCGAAAGACCATAAGATAGGCGAACCGTTAAGACCAATCGTGTCAGGAATGAAATCACCGACACAGAGAATTTCAGCATTTCTAGATCAATTGATTCGACCGATTTTCGATCAATTGACACCTTATAGTTTAACTAACAGTATTGGATTTTTAAAACATTTGAAACAACATAAAACAGATGAGAAAACACTCCTCTACACATTCGACATCACAGACTTGTACACAATGATTCCTCAACAAGAATCAATTATAGCCATCTGTGAAATGTTAGGACAGAATAAGATCAACAAAGTGAGAGGAGAAATACCAATCAATACAGTGCGAACACTTTTCCGACATGTTTTAGACAATGCGTATTTTGCTTTACAGTTACCAGGACAGGGAATTAAATATTATAAGCAAGTGAGAGGAGGACCCATGGGATCAGAATGTACACAAGTATTAGCTGACGTGTACATGAGGAAATGGGAAAGAGAAGTGAAAGAACGGCAAGAGAAAGAAGGTGAACTATACCTTCGATTCAGAGATGACATCTTCTTAACAACAAGACGAACGAAAGAAGAAATGAACAGATATCTCAGTGAACTCGGAAAGAAAGATAAGAACATTGGATTAACATTCGAAACAGGAGAACATGTCGATTATTTAGATGTTAGAGTGTCAGTTGAGAATGCGAATTTTAGAACAAAAGTTTTTAGAAAGTTAGCTGCGCAACCATACATTCTACCTTTTAATTCAGCTCATCCACCGCACATCATGAAGAACATTCCATTCTCAGCACTACTTCGAGCAGTGAGAATATGTTCACACACTGAAGATCTAAGAGATGAGATTGAGAAAATTCGAATAACTCTACTTCTAAATAAATATCCACCGAAATTCATCGATAATCATTTTAGACGTTTCTTCGAAACATTAACCGAACAGAAAGACAGTCAATTAATTCTCAGCGAGAGACACAGTGAATTCCGAGAAAGGACATTAGATGCACAGTGGAATAAGAAAGAAAGAGCGAAGATTAACTTCGATAAAGACATTTTACTTCATTTTACATACACACCAAGTTTAGCTCGTTTTGGATCTAAATTTCATCAGATCTGGCAAGAAATCTTCGAAGAAACACCACTCAGTGATATACCAGTGATTTTTGCTCATCGTTTAGCAGATAATCTTAAGAGTATTTTAGTCCATAAGAAACCGTCAAAGAATCTTATCAAGAATATCACAGAGAATCTCGAAGAATAATCTACTTCTTGAACAAGGATACTCGTCTTTTCTTTTTCCAATCTATTTCAGATGGTCGATGCGAACAAGAACAATTAACATGAACAACAACCACGAACAGAAGAAATCATCGACAAATTCCAAATTATTCTTAGTATTGTTTTATTGTAAACACCTTAGAGTGTATTTTTCATGGACGAGTATTTAGTTTTGAGAAAGTTTTTTGTATTTCGAGTTGAGCCAAGCCTTCGCCTTCACCCTCACATAGCGATGTCGCCTGTTAGAGTTAGATAGTCAGCCGAGTCAGACAGTGAGACAGTGAGAGAGAGAAAAAATAGAACAGTGACCGAGAACGACAGGTCAGTCCGATATTAATTAGCCGAGAGAGAGAGTGAGAGAGAGTAAGAGTGTATAAAAGGATAGTCATCAAGCAGAAGAAATCAGATAGCCTGACGAAAACATACGAAACGCGTTGCTTCAATTGTATTCAAATATTCTTCAAATAAATTATTTATCAAACACTTCAACCAAATCTTCTGCAATCATTTACACTCATCAAAAATCAAATCTCTCTCTCTACAATTATCTACAAATATCTTCCACTACATCTTCATCTACATATCTAATTCTCCAATAATTCCATCCATTCAACTCTAATCTCTATACAATCACTTCAACTCCAATTCTAAATAATAACTCCAACTAAATTCTAAATTCTTCTTAATAATTCTAACTCCAATCCAATTCTCAATTCTAAATAACAATTCCA
The DNA here is from genome assembly GCA_905329745.1 of Rotaria sp. Silwood2. Taxonomy (NCBI): domain Eukaryota; kingdom Metazoa; phylum Rotifera; class Eurotatoria; order Philodinida; family Philodinidae; genus Rotaria; species Rotaria sp. Silwood2. The sequence goes on along the minus strand of CAJNSZ010001093.1, from coordinate 25,070 downwards.
AATCAATTCTCAATTCTAAATAACAAGTCCAAATCAATTCTCAATAATAATTCCAATTCCAATTTAATTTAATCTTCTACTTCTATATATCTACATATCTACCAACCTAATTCATTTTTTCTACAACATATTTATTCAACTATTTATTCATTCATATATTTATCTTCATTTATTTTCAAATAATATAAAAATCTAACAAAAAACTAAAAACAATTCATAAAAACAATAAAAAATCTACTCAATTCATCTAATCTATTCATTTCATTTCATTGACGATCTATCACTTAATCTTCTTCTTCAAACAATCTTCCATTCATTTTCTTCCAATTAATCTATTCTGTCATTCAATCAAGTGACAGTTCATCTCTTCATTCCAAATTCTAAATTCTAAAATCAAATTCTTCTAATTATTTATCTTTCATTCTTCGATTCATAGAATCTAAAATCTAAAAACTAAACTAAAAACTAAAAAGAAATCAAAAAAGCAAAAAAGAATCTATTTATTCAATTATTTATTCGTATTCTTCTATTTACAGCAAATCATTGTTGATTCGCATTTATCTATCTTCACCCTCCTCACCCTCACGTTTTCCAAATCGATTTTGAATAAATAGTGTTTAGGCTTTTCTTGTTGCTGTTTGTCCATAGGATCTATTGATTGTTATTGTAGATATGGAGTTCGATGAGATTGAATTGCAACAGCATCCATTGCCACAGAATTGGTCAACGCGACTATTTCCGTTGAAATTTTTTGTTGATCTTACAGAAACAGAGCATTAAGTTTTGTTTGTTTTGTCATAGATTCGACATTCTCCATTTTGAAATAAAGAGATTGTGTGTAGGACTAGAAGTTGATCAGTTTCTTCTCTTCTCGTTATATTTCAGATTTTCATGGCAACGACGACGACAAGTAAACAAACACATGGAAAATCAAATGTAAGTTTCATTGACACTTAACTATACACAGAGAATGTATCATGTCTTTCTTGATGTTCTAGTTGAATAAAATACAACGATTCAAAGATCTTCATTTTGATATTCTCGATGACCATCATGAGCCAACAGAGCATGATGCCGATGATTTAAATCGATATTTCGTGTCCCCGACTGTACATCCAACCATTACCAAAGAAGAAGTGGTAGTAGCCATGGATGTAGATAGCGGCGATGATGATGATGAAGATATGGACGAAGGACAAGACGAAAGATTGTCTCAACAGTTGAATGAATTATCGGTGAATAAGACCAAACGACAGATAAGTGATTCACCCACAGCTGATAAGACACGAAAGAAGATGAAAGTGTCTGAACCAGAACAGACAGAAGCAACGTGTCATGATCAGATACCAACATATCTGATGGCAACCAATGCTTTATTCGAACATCGACTGAAAAAGCTTCTTAAAGGGCAAACCTCGATTTCAATCGATGATCTACGTCAGATGGCAATCTTAAAACATCAACTAGCTGAACTTGATCAAGAGAAACGACTCTTTCTCATCTATCTACAAGCAGGAACAGGTACATTAAAAGACGATCCAAATGGATCGAAACATGTTGATCGATGTATTTGGCCGGATGAAGTGAAAATAATGGCACAACAATATGGGCATAGTCATGATGATGCTGATGGGATCGTCTATGAAAGTATGCTGCGAAGTCAGTTACAACAGATCGATGTCCGACTAGACCAGTACAAGCAACAGCTGAACAGTTTGAAAAAACAATGTGTTCATCTTACGTCGGCGTTCGAAGAAGTCCTTGATTATATTGTTGAACATGATGGAATGAAGCATATTCGAGCGAAATATGATGAAGAAATTGGTCTACTTACATGTGAATATGATACAATAATACTTGAACGAGCCTTTCTTCAAGAAAAGCCAACAGAATATCAAATCGAAACAGCACATCGTCTCTATAATCTACGATACGAATACGAAAAGGCACGACGTCTCCTGATGGAACTGAAACAAAGTGTCTTTCTTCATCGAATACCATCAGAATTACATCCAAATATGTTAGATATTGTCAAGTCAATTGAAATAACTCCATCAGCATCATCCAATCGACATGAACAATTGATTCGACAGAAAATGACTGATTATATGGCTGTTCATATTACAAGTGCTGAACAAGCCTATGATAAATGTCAGAAACAATTGAATGAAAATATCGAGTTGGTGTGGAAGAATCATCATGATTCGAATACAAGTCAACCGATGCCAAAGAATCTAACCAATTTGATCGAACAACGATTTATCAATATCACAGATAAATGGCGAATCATTTATAACAGACGAATGCAACGACAACTGAATACAACATCAATGTTAATTGGTTTTGGTCCATGTATGTCTGTTCATACGCCACATTCGTTGACAAAGAAACAATTGGAATTATTGAATCGTGGTCCAACTTATGTCATTCCTTGTCAATTATTCAGTTCATCTTCACCCTCATCGATGAATGAGACGACAAAAGAATTGTATGGACCATTAAAATTACAGTTAACTCGTCTCTTTGCCAAGCATCAAGTGAATATTGCCCTATCAATGAATATTCACACGAAATTACTCGATCAATTCAACGAACAGTTCCCAAAACCGATACCTGTTGATTTGTGTCAGCGTGCATTAGATGAGAAGAAAGTGATGCAATCGATTCGACAATCCCTGCAACAACAACAATCACATCTTATATTACGTCGAACAGCTGATAATATCAATACATTTTATTTGGGAGATCGAAAAGAATTCGAAGAAAAAGCAAATACATTTGTCACAAAAACAAATATCTTCGAATTTCAGTTAATCATCAATGAGAAACGCTATGGAACTGAATGGCAAATGGATGTCTATAAAATGATCGAGTCAATGAATTATATTCTGCGAAGAGTCCATGAAAAGAAAGGAATCGATGATGAACTAATGAAACGATTAACAGTTGATCCATCGACCATCAAATTACCGTATCTCTACTTCTTACCAATGATTACACTGGACAATGAAGTATCAATGAAGCCAGTGATTTCTGCTTATGAAGGTCCAACATGGCTATTAGGTCAATTTTTGGATCGATTGATTCGACCAATAACTCATCTGACAATGAAATCAACAACATTCTACGATGATACAGACTTCGGCCGGAAGTTTTATCAATTCAGTCAAACTATTCGAGCCATTTCATCGAAAACTCTGTTTGCCACGATTCATGTGCCAAATTATTATACTATGGCTCCACATGCAGTAATGGCTGATGTTTTAGAACAGTTCTTACGGGATACTTTACCAGGAAATACTTTAGAAAAGGTCTCAATCGTACACATTAAGAATCTTGTACAATTGTTTCTGTACAATAATGCATTCGTCTATGATGAAAAGATGTATACTTGTGTCAAAGGTAGTCCAACAACGATTCCTCTCACTGAAACATTAGCCAAAATCTATCTCTTTCAATGGCAAAAGAAGATTTTGAAAGAAATCAATGCACGACGACAATTCTTTGGTCGACACAAAAATGACATCTTTTTCACTTGGAATGGGTCACACGAAGAACTGCAGACTCTATTGCAACAGCTTCAAGAAAATGATACAAATGTACATCAACAGATTGCAATTAATTCAACAATTCAATTTATGAATGCTTATCTCGAGAATCGATCAGGTCATGTCTATAGCTGTGTCAATCATCAACCTGCCTATCTGCAACAATATACATTACCCTATGTAGTTCATCATCCTATTGAAGAACACAGTGATTGGCTTCGATTTACATTACTTCGAGCAGTGTGCTTTTGTACATCTGTGGTGGATTTCGTACAGGAACGAATCTATCTCGAGTTAACATGTCTTGCCAATGGCTATTCATTGTATTTCGTCGAACGACGTGTCGATCATTTCTTTCAATATTTCAATGCCAATGCAATGCGTTATTGTCAGGATCAGAAACTTTACGACCGATTTCGCACACAAGTGTTCACATTTGTCGAACAACAGCGTGTGATGTCAGAGAAAATTCAACGAGTCAATGATGAACGAAAACTATTTCATTTCCATTATCTCTACGAGTATGGACCACGATCAAAGTTCGACGAAAGCTTCCGTCATCTCTGGATGCAATATTTCAAACAACATCGACTATTTTCTCCAGAGAGATCAAAGATTATTTTGACAACAAAACATCAGCATAGTTTGAATACTCTCTTGGCTCAACCGACATCGTGCTATCGAACATTGACTGCGAAGAAACCATCGTTTTTTTCTATTTCTATTTGCTGATTAGAGATTGAATGTTTCTTGTTATAATAAAACTGTTACTCCTCCTTATTCTTTTGTGTTGTAGATAAATTATCAATATGACATCGAAACAACGAAGAAATGAACGACAACAAAAACTCAATATGATGTTCAGTGTCTTACCACCTTTTCATCCAGTGAACGATTATGATGTCTATCTAATCAATCATTCAACACCGACCATCCTCATGCAAAGTCTAATTGAATTAGCTCGACAAACGACGACATTTACAATTGATACTGAGCAGGACTATTATTCTCATCAGCCTGCTCTTATTCAAATTGAAATGATACGAGAGCAGTCCGTGGTGATTCTGGTCGAAGCATGTCATCTGCCTCATCCAGCTTTAGTCTCGTCCTGGCTCATTCGAGCATTATTGAAGGTCATCTTTCAACAGGACAAGTTGATTCTTGGTTGGGGTGATATTGTCGATGAACTGACAGCATTCATCGACTATGGTCTCTTCTCATCGGATCTGATCAAACAGATCAACACGATCGATGTACAACATCGCTTCAAATCGTGGTACAATCGACAATATCCTCATGGATGTGGTCTATCGCCTCATGCAGACGATCAGACCAATTGTACATGTCCCTATCGACCGGTGAAACACGAGAATCATCGATGGTCATTGCAGAAAGCAATTGGCTATCTATTCGATGAATTTCTCGACAAAAGTCGAACGAAGAGTAATTGGAGTCGATGTCTCGATTCCAAAGATACTCGTCGATTTACCATCACCAACAGAAAAGTAGACGAAAGTCGTGAATTGATTGCATACGCTGTCAATGATTGTTTGGCAGTGACGAAATTGTTCACTACAATGCAAGATGGAGTTGATCCTTTTTGTTGAAAATGTGTGTTTTTGTACATATTTGAATAAACTTCTTTCATTCTTGTTGTTGTTCCTGTTGTCATGATTTTGTCTTCTTGTTATTGTAGATATCCCTTCTCTCGACAAAAGCGTATCATGTCTCAAGAATGGCCGTTTCGGTTGCCAGAAAAGTTGACCATCTTTAGTCAAAATACTGCTGATTGCCTGGACGATGAACCTGAAGATATGTTATCTGATGAAGTAAGTGGAAATGTTTGTTTTGAGTGTATTCATTGGGATTATTCTAGGATTTCTTTCAATTGGATGATGTGAGAGATGGAGATATCAGCGTAAATGGAGATATAGAAGACTTGGAGGCTGATGTTCCATTGTGTGATTGCTTCAATTGTCATGTCATTCTATCTCGATGTGAAGTAAGCAGATGTTCACCTAGAAAAGTATAGAGATATTGTCTCTTTTTGCCTTATAGATCGATGAGCCATCGAAACCATGCGATGATCTCTTTGCAGATCTTACAAATCTCTGTGAAGAAGATCAAAACGGAGAGTCAACCAACTGGAAAGAATACTTTGATCTACTCTTAGCATCATATCCATCATGTTCTCAAGAAGAAGAAGACTTCAGTATTGCCTTCTATGATGAAAATGATTTCGATCCAGCAATCTATCTCAATGCTATTTGGTCATAGATGAACAATGTTAAAACAGAGAGTTTGTGTGTGTTCTATTTTCTAAATTACTTGTCAGATCAATAAACTATTTTTCGAGATGCTAGTCAAGCGACCGGTGACAATCCCATGAACAGATCTTTTTGTTTTGTAGATTGAACTCGGTTCTCACGTTCAACCATGGATCAATCGCCAAACATATCGTCACCTTCACTCTCATCAGATATCGTGCAGCACATTCGTGAGTGTTCTGATAAGAAGAAAGATCGCTAATGTATGTTTTGGTCTATTTTCTGTAGAAACAATCAATGAATCAACGCGACGCATCTACTTGACATGTCTCACACCACCACCATCACCTGCAACCGTGTCGTCAGCATTTTCGACACCTATTCTGGCGCCTCCGTCTCCGACTCGATCATGTCAAGTGACATTTCGTATTGCTGGATCACAATCATCAATTACCAATGATGTACCCACCATCAAACGATCTGAAGAAAAAGAGAAATCAGACAAATAAATGTTCTTTTTGTTCATCTTGTTTCCTTAGATTAGACTGCTGTTACGTTTCTTTTGTGAAATCTTGATGTTGTATTAAAAAACATTCTAGATGACTTCATCCGATACTGATACAACTTTTGATCGAATGTTCGAAGAACTATTCAATGACGAAGAATTTTGTCGAGAATTGGATGCTAAAGCTGAAGAATATCGTAAGCAATTATCATTTTCATGTCCAGATGTACTTCTACCACGATGTTTTTGATCGGGCAGTTCGTTCAGCTGTGGCTAATTCTTCTTCGATCGTATCATCAACAACAAATGAGGTAATTTGATTGTATTTGTTTCTCGTCTCTACACATCACTTGCTTTGATGATGACTAGAATATCAGTGATGCTACCGAAATAGCCACTCAAACTTCGTCATCGCCAGTTTCAGGTCAGTAAAGGCATATAAGACTTAGAGAATAATTATCTTATTTCTTCTTTGCAATAGGTGACACAGACGAAGATGAAGCAGACATCGACAACATCCATGATCGAACTTTGACAGATAGCTGTGGTGGTAAAAATACGATTGGCCAGTGTACTGACAAAATGATCGATTTCAACACATCCGACCAAGAAGTTGAACCGATGATGGTTGATCCACCTCCGTCTGATTAGTTTCTTAAATAAATAAATTAACAGATATTGAACTAGATCTGTTTCATTATCCCTCTGAACAACAAATTGATTGTGTTTTGTTCTGTGTGTTGTAGATTTGTTTTCTTATTCCTATCATCATGAATCCACGTGAACAAGTGAGCACTGAAAAAACGACGAAAACTCCTAGTCAAGATGGACAAGGTCGTTGGTATGAATTATTATCGCCTACACAAGTCTTGACCGGACACGAAGATACAACAGCAACAACAACGACAACGACACAAAAGACAAAGAAGAAGAAGTGTCGTGGTAATCGAAGAGCACAACGTCAACGACGAAAATTACGTCGTCAAGAAGAAAAGAAGGACAACGATGAGAATATCGCTGACATCGACGAAGATCTTAGCAATATGGCTGAGGAAGAAGAAGAAGATGAACAGCCAATGGAAGTATGTTCCTATATAGTCTAATCATGAAATGCTGAGAACTTCTAATTCCCCCATGTTGAAATTTAGACATTATCTGGTCAAAGTCAGCAGCGGATGAGAGCTACGAATAAACGTAAACGACAAGAAAAGAATAATGATCAAACTGAGCATCTGTCCCAATCACTCAGTCAGTTGTCAGTATCACAACCAAAAGCCAAGAAACAGGCGACTACAGAAGCAATGACGGCTACTGAGAAAGAAGATCCGTTACCATACAATCATATTCGACGATACAAACCGTCCTACTTGAAAGTGCCTGATCATGTTTTCGTCCGAATGTTGGCCAAAGCTATTACGGGTGGTGATGAGATCATCAAGTATCTGAATGCCACAGAAAAGATTGCCTCCATTCGTCAAATGATTGAACTAACCAATGATCTGAATTAAACCGATCTACAACGACAGTTCTGGCAAGCTCATTATAATGTTGGTCTCAAAGAAGGATTCTGGGGATCAGAATTAGCAAGAGCCTTTGCTAAACAACATCGAACTTGTCGTGCTTATGGTCTTCAGAAGCATACCATCGAGAAAAGACAGACAACACTTCAAAATCAGATGCAGCACACAATCGAAGCATTACAACGATCTTTGGAGCAATTGGAAGAGAATGCTCAACAATGGCAACCATCATTTGATCCACATATAATAGCGTATGCCATCGATGAATGTGTCAAGAATGGTCAAAAGCGTCTACGAGATGAATTCGAATACAAGAAGAAAATGCTTGTCATAAATATGGATGATCATTATCTGATTCATTCATTCTATGAATTACAACCGACAAAAGAGCAGGTTAGTTCATGAGAGGAAAAAAGTGAATGTTCACCGATCGATGGACGATTCGAATTTAGGCTGATCTAGCAAAGAAGATCTGGCGAACAACAGCTGATGCATTTCAGTCGAAAGAGAACGAAGAAATTCTGCGGAAACGAATCTCTCTTCGACGTTTACCCTGTCGTATGGATCATTTGATCAATGAAACAATAGTTTCAATGGAATTCCTACTGTCGAATGCAATGATCGATAAAGATCAAGTGGGTAGTCTAGTGTCATCTTGTTCTAAACTAGTGACACAATACAAATTTGATCTTTTATCTCTGCATTTACAAGTTACTCAAAGTATTCGACGTGGTTATCAACAAGGATTGTTGGAGTTATTGAACAAATTGTCAAGCTGTGATTGGAATGAAACGCTCAAAGAGGCGATTCTAGCTCGACAAAATAAAATGGTAGAACGGCAAGACTTGAGTCTGGAACATCGATTGAATACTTTCTTCGTCGATACTCCGATGGTGTAAGATCGAAGAAGCAGCATGATCACTATCAGAGCAAAGTATTTGTATACAAAACTATTACCGCTTCGTCGTGATTTATTCATGGTCTGAACTATCTCATATTCTGTTGAAGTTGATTCTCTTGTTTGTTTTGTCAAGAAGACAATATTAGTCATGTGTTTTTAGTTCTGTTTTTATTTTTCCTTATAGATCATTCTACTACTTTTGTTCTCTATCAAATGGCTTGTCACACCGTTGATTTTCACGAAGCTGAACGAGCTACACAATCGATTTGTCTTGAAACATCCACTGAATATCAACCTCTAACACTTACTCAAGACAATCGAGGACGATGTGTTTATTTACCTATCTTTCCTACAAAAGATATGGATCCACACAAATGTCTTCTCCTGACCAATGTACCAAGTGAGAGTGAAAAACTGAATAGAAAAGACGTATCTCGACTACTTTCTTCGTTTGTCTTTCAATTCTAGTGAATCGTCTGGGTCCTTATCAAAGACTTCGACGTGAACATTCTGCATATTCATCGGAGTCATTGACTTTGATGGAAAATTACAATTATGCAGGTCTCTTTAGTTTGACGAAGGAAGATATCAGCGAATTATCTCAACGCTTACGTGTACCGAAATCTCTACTCGTTTTCAATGCACAACGATTACGTAGTATTTGTTATACTTTACTTGCTATCTATGAAGCATTTCGGTATCTTGTCTTCCATGATGATAATCATGCCTTTCAAAATCAAAATTTCAACACTCAACAAATGTCTTTTGCATTGGAATTCTTTCTTCAGATCGATGGTAAGTCTATCATTGTCAGTATCTATCGATGCTATTTGAACACTCGATTACTTTCCTAGTCGATGTATTCTACATGAAAACATGTTCCTTTCGACGAGCTCAACCACAATCAATCGATGAGGGTCTATTCTGTCATGAGAATGAACCTGAAAGAAAGTATAGAATGACAAAATGTCCTGGTACACCTTGTTCATGTTGTTTTCCATGTTATCAGTGGGACAAAAGTCAGCAATGGCCAGTTATCGATTATACTGCGAGTTCTTCTCATCGCTTCCTCAATGGATATACAACCTATTTAAATTGTCCAGTTGTATGTCCAATGATTCTAAGATATACTTCCTCTGCATTGATCATTGCTATTTAGACCTGTTCAACTAAAGATATTATCTATGTAATGACATGTCCTTGTGGTAAATATGATTATGTCGATTCTACTGATAATTCGTTAGGAAGTCCCATGACTTGTAAGCATTCTTTGTCATAACTGGTGTTTTTGAGAACGGGTCTATATTTTTCTACTCAACATAGATCATCGACGTCATGGTAATCGAATCATTCATGAAAAGTTAACTGGCAGCCCGATGGTTTCACCAAATATCTTTGATTTGAATGAAATACAGTAAATGATTTGTTTTGACAGAATGGGTAGGTTGAACCGATGGAATTCTTTATCTTAGGAGACGAGCTGCCAATCAAATGCGTCTCTATAAACATTCAGCTCGATGTCCGATCTCATTACGAGCATTTCTCGATTGTAATCCTGAATATTGGTGTTTTATTCCGATGCGAGGGGATGACGCTCTGTTCGATAATCTACGCCATTCCAGAGGTGCAAGTGATGATGAAGAATCACACGTTAATGAAACTAATCAGAGTGACTGTAACGAAAAATGGGTGATGCAGCTCTACCACTGGTTGGGCATTGATGTTAATGAGCTACTAGTGCATTCCATTATCGTTATGTGACAAATGGAGAGACACATTAAATGTCTTTGATCTCATTGTGAGCATGATGTTTATTCGACAGTGCACTACATCCAAATGTAACTATCTAATACATAACATGAGCTTATATAGAAGAGGGATGGGAGAGAAGAGAGGGAAAAGAGAATACAAAACGAGAGAAGAAAGGAAAGAGGAATGATATAACAGAACTTTGCGCAATCGTATCTTTTACATACGAACGACACGTTTATATACGATGAGGTCAAGGAAAGAACAGATAGAGAGGAACAGTATAGTATATGATTGAATGGCGTTGCACAATGAGAAGCGTATAACGACAGCAAGAGAACAAGGCTAAATCACGAACGTAAGAGCAACACGATTCATGAACACTGTGTATCATAGATTGTACAAGAACACACTGAGAAATACCAGATATCACATAAGCTAATATGCCTGTTGGCACAGTGACGATGATGAAGAAGAAGATCCACAATTACAGAATTATATTCAACGTGTACCAATTCCACCGTCGACATTCGCCTTTTCCCACCGACAACAACAGAAACAACGTCGATTTTTTCGCAGTTTCTTGGCACTGTCATTCCTACCATTCTCCTATCGATCATTGGATTTATATCAATACAAAGTTATTACTGTTTGTCAGTATTCATACTTATTTGAGCTATGCTGTCAATAATGGTTTCATTCTAGTACCAGAGCAAAGTTCTCGATTTTTACGGTATTTAATCGAAACATTGTTCATTATTCATGGGGAAACAAAATTAAACATGATTTGTCCAATGGGTGGTGATTCTCAATTACGCTATGGCCCAGTCTTTGATGTCGCATGGTGTGCGAATATGCATCGTTAGTTTATTAGCAATATCATGCAAAATCAACCATAGATACTTGTTCTTTTTCAACTTTTTGTTCCGGTTTTTCTATTGATCTGATATTAGTCCTAGTGATCTCATGTTCTTTCACATTCTAGATACATTCGTCACTGATATTGTCGATAATGAATAGAACAAAAGATACCATTGATCTAGCTTACGAAGAACTGGAGCGAGCTATTGCCGAAGCTAGAGGTTATGAATCTGATGAACTATCAGAGTCAGAAGCAGTTGGTATGTTGTTGGAAGAGATGTTAGATTTCATTTCTCATTTTTCTTCTAAGTCGGACCTGGTGATGAATTAACACCACTGGTAGAAACAACACCGAATCTCCTGGATACGGCAATCTATGAAGTAAGTGATACAAGTTCTTATTTACTTTCTTCAAATGCTCAATTACCGTATCCACTTAGACCAGTGACGACTCTAATCAACTTCATCCATCTGGATTTCTTGAGCAAAGTAGTAATTCCAAGTACAGACACATTTTCGTCTACATATCGTGCATTATCTAGGTCAAAATTATCGAGAAGTAACAGCAGCATTACATTCAGTTATGGATTGTATTAGTCAACAACAAAAGCAACAACAACATCATATGGTCAGTTTGCTTTCACCAACAACAGGCCTGTCGAGACAACCGATTGTAATGGCACCGACAACACCTGTTATAGTGATTTCAACTGATAGACATCCGAGCACACCAGAAGGATACAAATCGATTGGAACGATGCCAATGACTCCAGCAGGAGTGAAATCAACTGCTACGGATCCTATGACACCGATTGGGATGAAATCCACTAGTACTATGCCATCGACACCACCAGTCATGAAATCTGTCAGTACTTCGGTTGAAACTCCGATGAAGATATCGATTGGAATTATGTCGCATATCCCAACCAAAGTGTCTAAGAGTACAATGCCGAAAACACCACAAAAGGACTGATCGAAACTTTTGGTCTATGCTTTTGTCATCTTAGCTTTTTGCCATACTGATCTGTGGCATTTTTCTGCAATCCTTTCGATCCACATTGTCACTGAAACCTCCTCTAACATCGTTTAATACATAGCATTAGCCAGACTTCAATTTTCTTTCAGATAAATTCCCACATTCCAAAACGACAGTTACCGTGGACGATTGTGAACAAAACATTGATATGAAACAATCGTAACAGCCGATCTTATTCTGTCGACAGATTATCGTCACAAACCATATAAATCGAATCACCAACGACACCAGTCGATTACAATAATCAGCGGATCAATGTAAATGATACAAACTGAAACGTCTCGAAGACAATTGATCATTCCACAACTTTACAAGTAAGACTGAACTACATATTATATACTTAAGTAAATGAACTCACCTCTGAGTTATAGTATCTTCTACAATGTTTTAAATCACCATTACTTGTTAATCATCTAAGTGATACTATACCACTCGATAATCGATTTACGACGAATTGTGAAATACATACCATGTATTGCGGTGAATGAACTCACCCTCTCGCGTTGTACGTAGCTTGGAAATATTCTTGTATATATCATGCTCTCACTCTATCGCTCAACGATATTGTTAGTAATCCTAGAAGTTGGTTTTTCTCTCGCGTCCATTTGTCCGACAAAACCCACCTCTTCACTTCCACATAGTGTCGGATGGAAACGTCACATTCATATGACGGCGAAGAAGAGCTCTGGTCAGGTAACGACGTGATCTTTGATCGTATCATCTATACTCGGTTATTCGATCAAATCAGATCTTACTTGTTTATGGACATTCATTAATGAAAATATATACTTGGCTGATGATTATTACCTGATAGTTTGTTTTCCGATTTGTTTTTGCCTTAGAGCGGAGCTTGACCATACACAAACTTAAAGTACTGCATATGCTTGTGCGAGACTTGAATATGATCATTGATTTCGAATATTCTCTTTTCATTCTTTTTTTACTGAAGTTCTAGGGAATGATTCTTGATAAGGTTTGTTTGCTGATTCCTTTCAGATAACAAAAAACGAAATCTTGAAGCATGGTCGATGAAATACAAGGATCAGTGGATATTGTTGTTCAGTTATTTGACATGCACGATGATGATGGTTTTGAAGAGCATGATCATCAAAACGATAAAAATCCGAGAAAACAATGTATTTCCCATGATGGGAAAAAAAGAAAAGAAAAGGATAAAAGAATTTCTATCGTTCACGTACCTGAATATCGATTACATGCACGTCCACTGTATCTTGTCCAACAGAAGGACATACGACTTATTCGAGAGGCATTCAAACAACAGAATCGTCTTCTTTTAAAAACTTACAAATCTCATGCAATGTATTCATGTACTAGCGATGAATTCGAAACAAACATCTCGAAATTCTTCACAGAAACCAATGCATATAGTTTGATCGAAGAACTAAACGAGACAAATCGTGCTTCTGTCGAAACACATCTTGATGGTCTGGTTAACAACGTCAAGACTGCACTTGATCATCTATTGGAAGAACAATGTATAAATTCGATGCAGCATCAAGACATGCAAATTCATCGTTCAAAAGTTCGACTCGATTACTTGTTCTTTTTGCCAGATACTCGTAAAGTAAATATTATATATATATATATATATTCTTCCTCAAGTATCACTGCTCATTGAATGTAGAACGACGTATCTGTACAGCCTATTGTGGTTTCATCTGCAAGTCCATTGATTAACATATCTCGATGGTTACATCGTCTTTTACAACCTACGTATGATCAACTGGCATCTAGTATTAGTTTTGCTAAAGGTGCTGATATGATTCTCAGTCTGGAAAAATATAAGAAGCAAGGTTTTTTACGATCGATGACATTATTTGCTACTTTACATGTTCAACATATCTCGTCCATGTTTGATCATGAAGAAGCTGTTCAAGCATTGGAACATTTTCTTACGAATCATGTATCATCAGGGAATCTCCGAGGCGTATCAATTTCAACTATTGTTCAATTAGTTCGTTTACTTGTTGATCAGCAATGGTTCGTCTATAATAATAAGATTTACCGTCAAATTCGTGGTAGTGTTTGTGGTTCACCATTGATGTCACTCTTAGTGAATATCATTCTTTTCCAGTGGGAAAAAGAATTTGTTTCTTCTTTAAAAGAACAACAAGAGATTTATGGACGGTACATTCGATCTCTTCCATCTCGATCAACATATCTATGGATTGCTATTTTCTTTTTTGTTGCTAGATTCCTTGATGAAATATTTTTCACATGGAATCGATCTGCTAATGAACTTGAAACGTTTATTCATAGTATCAATATGAAAAATTCTTCGATTCAAGTTCAGTACACGATCGGAACAGAACTGGATTATCTCGATGCTTCCATCAGATATTTTTCTGATGAAGACGATCAAAGTGCAAATGAATTAACAACGTACGTAAATCATGAATCGAAGAGTGAACCATATACATTACCTTATCTGTATGGTTATCCATCTGATCTGATGCATTCAAAATTAATTCGAGCAGCATTGATTCGTGCTGTACTTTGTTGTTCTGATGTTTACGAATTCCAACAAGAACGACAATATATTGAATTATCATTTTCACTCAACCGTTTTCCAGCTAGTTTTATTCATGAATATGTCGTTGCATTCTTCTATGAATTTTACATGGAAGAATTAGATCATATGATGTTTGATCGACATATCTTCGATGAATTGCGTGAGAATGTTATAGAATATGAACGAAAACGTGTGGAAAAGAAATTGAAACAAAAACAAGAAGAACATAAATCTAACCTTGAATATGTTACCGGGAACATTCCAATGTTGCACGATGTTCAATATTATTGATGAACTTTACTAGTTAATACAAATCTAGATTGAATCAGAAATAGATATAGGGAATAGATAGACTATTTTTTCTGTCTCTCGGTTTTTTCGTTTTGTTGCTATCTTCTACTCACTTTATATTTCCATTCATTAAATTCCTGTTTGCTAGCCATCATAAACAACTATCTCTTTGTCTTCGTTTCTATTTATTTCGTTTTAGATGAATTAGTAGATATGGAAAGCACTAATATAACGATGTGTGCGCATCAAGTCGAGGGACAATCACTGATGGAGACTGATGAACAACGACTTGACACAAAACAAAAGAAAAAGAAGAGCCATGGGAATCGAAAATTACAGCGTTTTAAACGTAAATGTCGATCACGTGGCATGAATGAAGAACAGATAATAGAATTACTGAACAGTCGAGGTAATGAAAACAACGTTACATCTGATCAATCTTCTCAGAAGTCGAAGAAACCTACGAAGAACAAGAAACGAATCGGTAAAAGAAAGCGATCCAATGGAAACATTCAAGGCACTAATACAACGATTCGATCGATGAGTCAACTGTCCATTTGTCAACAACAGCAGCCATTACGAAAAAAAGTCAAGACTTGCAAAGAAGGGAATGATACGGCGTTCGGCAATCATAATTCAATGTAAGTTGAATTCTAAATAAAAATCTATTCATCGTTACAGTCTCGAACTTTATCTGTAGTGTATCTAAATACTTACATATGCCTAAGAAATTACTTCTCCATTCTTTACGTTCTCAACTGAAGCATTCTTTAAGGGAGAAACAAGAAAAAGCATTCATTCTATCGAGACTTCAATTACTCGATCAACAATTTCGTATTAGTATCGATCAACATTTATACCAATCGTATTTCTTTGATGGTTCACGTCATCATATATGGCCAGTAAGTAAAGATACAGTTCTATTCTGAGAACTTTGGTTTGTCTGATGAATAGGATGATATCATGTCTATATCATTGGACAAAGATTACTATGTACTAGAAACAAGTCTTCGAGAATATCTCCATCGATTACAGGTCAAATTTGATCAATGCACAGCACAGCTAATGACTCAATCATTATCATGTCCATCATCGATGCAATTATCAATAATTGAAAGCTCACTAAAAGACTTCGTTCGTTTACATCATCTCGATGTCACAAGAAAGATTAGTTTTCGAATCAGTCAATTTAAAGCACAGATATATGAAAGGGAAGTCTTTCAGCAATTAGTATCCTATTCCTTAACGGCGGAACAAGTGAGTCACTTCTTATTCAAAGTATCGATATGTTCTATTTTTGTAAACTAAATTTTCTTTAGAAGCTGTGTATTCAACGGTTATGTCATTTGCGTCAACAGCAATTGGAAAGCTTTGAAGAAATGACGAAGTTAGAAGTGCGAATTCTATGTCGAATCTTACCTAAACCGATCGATGAATTGGATCTATGCACACCATCGAATCTGCCAAATCGAAATGATGACTCTAATCTCTATGAAATGGTTAAGAAGCATCAGAGACTTGTGCGAGACTGTAAACGATATATACTTGCCAAGCATTTGGAAGAATATGAGTCCACGATTGAACAAAACGAATTCATATATCAAAACGAATTGTTGAATTTTGAATTACCGTTAGCAAACGAAGAGAATAGCCAAATAAATGAACATTTAATGAATTGTCTCTATAACTATCTTCATTGTTGGACTATGAATCAAATACGTGTCATACGTTTCAATGAAACTATTTTTCGTCGTAAACTATTACATCCGAATCATCGTCGTTCATCGATGAGTAAGAATAATAAAAATACCATTAGTATTTATCCAGAAGCAATTATTGAAATATTCGAAAAAGTATTTACGGAAAAAGAATTAGACTTGCTCTCATCATTAGGTAACATTTTTCTTTGTTTTGGCCACTAAAGGGATTCATTTTTATCTATTTGTTTCAGGAGGACCTAGTTATATTCGACTGAATCAGAGTTATGTCAAGAAGAAGAATGTGATTCAAAAGAAGATCCAACATCAACATACGACTATCATGGATAAATTAGCTTCGGATCTTCATAATCGCCATGGTGTACCAAGCAAATCATCTATTTTGAAGAAATTCAGTGAACAACTGGAAATAATGTTTACCCAACAATTTTCTACTTCTTTGTCCTATCATGATATTCATCGAACTCGAAGAGATTTAAGAACAGTTTTGTCAATTCAGAGAAAATTAAAAAAATTATCTGTCGTTATTCAACGATCAGATAAAAGTGGTGTCCTGCATATTAGTTACAAAAGTGATTATGATCGAAAAGTATTGGAATATCAAAAGAAAACGAAAGCCTATATAGAATTACCGTCAAATCCATTAATGGATACATTTAATAAAGTCATACGTTTATTGAATAATCTAACGGCGAAGAAACAGATTAAAGTATGGCAATACAAAAAAATGATGCCAGATCAAAAGAAAGTAAAATTAGCTTATCTTTACTTCATACCAAAACCACACAAAGTAAATCATGAAATAGTGTCAGTGAATGACTTTTCTCTGATTTTTTTCATGGTTTTCCATAGAAAGGCACACCATTACGACCTATTGTTTCATCTATTCATGCACCAACGACTGGTATATCCAGAATGTTAGATCGATTGATTCGACCTCTATTTGATGAACATGTTCAACAAACAACATTTGTTGATGGTGTTCAATTTATTCGTCGTCTGGAATTTTACGTTCAGTTAGGTCTATTGAAATCGACTACACAATTATGTACATGTGATGTCACTGATCTCTATACCATGTTGCCACAAGAAGAATCGATTACTATCTTGAAACAGTTTCTTCAGCATTTCCAATACACACATGTGCAAGGCATGACTATGGAGGCAATCGAAAATTTAGCACGGATTGTTCTGACAGAGAATGTTTTTATCTATGAAGGAAAATATTATCGTCAAATCAAAGGTGGTGCTATGGGATCACCTTTTACTTTAACCATAGCCAACATATTCATGTGGCATTGGGAACAGAAATTAATGGAACAGCAACGAAATTCCAATGAATTATATGGACGGTAGACTGATCTTTTAACTTATTCTAGTTTTTCTCTCATTTCTATCATCTATCTTCTAGATATATTGATGATATCTTCTTTACTTCAAACGATTCGATTGATCAGATCAATACGATGCTAAAAGATGCCAATCATCGTCATCCGAATATTAAGATAACCTCGAAAATTGAGAATCCTACTTCATTTTTGGACGTTAAGTTAACCAATATCGGTACGAATTTCCTAACATCTGTATATCAT
Source organism: Rotaria sp. Silwood2 (assembly GCA_905329745.1). Lineage (NCBI taxonomy): Eukaryota > Metazoa > Rotifera > Eurotatoria > Philodinida > Philodinidae > Rotaria > Rotaria sp. Silwood2. Next base: position 6,549 of record CAJNSZ010001093.1, on the reverse strand, counting down.
AAAGAAGCCGCTGAACCTTACGTTGTCCCATTCCAATCGGATCATGCACGACATGTCTTCGTGAATATTATCGAATGTGCACTACTTCGTGCTCTTCGTTATTCATCGAATTTAACTGAATTCAACCATGAACGACGTGCTATCAAATTAATGTTACTTTACAATGGGTTTGTTGATTCATTCGTTTCTTGTTCCTCTATCATATGGAGACTATCCTTTGTTTCTTCTAGGTACCCACCACGTTATATTCATAGTCACTTTCAGCAGTTCCTCACGAAATATTCTATCATCTCAACATCGATAGTACCAATGATCCACGACGAGAATGAATTTTTACTTACACGACGACACTTACTAGATCAAGCCAGTGTCCAAGAGCATCAACGAGCCGCACGTATTGCTCGAACAATGAATTATGATAATTTTCCAACAAACATAGATTCGCTCCTGAAAGAGAAGCTTCTGAAACGCCGCGAGCAAGCGAGTTCCATTATAGTTCATTATACACATGAGAAACGATTTGCCACTTGTCGACGAGCAATCCATCAAATTTGGAATGAAACATTCCACAATACGCCACTGGAGTCAACGCGCCTTATTGTCGGTAATCGCACGAATCCCAATCTCGCTAGAGAACTGGCACGATTCAACAATAACCATCCCGACAACCATTGAACAAACCGAACAACAATAACGATCCCCATGCCTGACAGAACACCACGAACACTGTATCTCAGTCACCAAAAGAAACTCACCTATCGCTTTCTTTTCTAATAAACACCTTGTTCATTTTTCTCACGAACACTTACCAGGAGCGTAGGATCTCCCAAAAACAACTTCCGCAGACGAGAAAAATGTCAATCACTACTATGATACTGATCCCCACTGACGCAGTTTCAGCATTCAAACTATAACTGACAGATAACTTCAATCAAGCATATTGAAGAGAGACTTGATTCATTTGAACGACTATAACAGAGTCGAAGCCATCTGACGAGTCCTGTAGCAGGGACGAAATCTGGATCATGGTTGCTATACTCACACCTTTTTAAGGATATCTATTGCTTTCAAGACAGTTTAAGGAACTTTGTTTCTTAGTATTGTTCTTGACACCTGATAGATTATTATAGTTTGTTTGTGTTTCTACCTCTTTCGAGGTTTGATTCATTTGAACGACTATAACAGAGTCGAAGCCATCTGACGAGTCCTGTAGCGGGGACGAAATCTGGATCATGGTTGCTATACTCACCCTCACCCTCACCCTCACCCTCAGCAACAGCAACAGAGGTGGAAACGAGTGACAATACACAGTTAGAGATACAAAGCAGTAGCGTAACAAGTCAAATAGTCTGATCAAATGGTCAGCACAACTATCAAGTCCAGTCATTTTTACCATAGAAAAATGATTGAAGTCAAAGATTTTCTTGTTGTCTAGACACTGAGATCAAAGACATTGCCATTTCGCCAAGGAATAGAGTTGATTTTGCAACTACCACAACTGAGTGGACTTGATGCAATAGACACCAAGGTGCGGTGGACACAAGTGTGACGTCATCAATCACAACTGTCAAGATGGATCTGATGCTTCTTCATCTCTTTGTTGTTGCTGAGCAATTATAATAGTGATGACTCATCTAGAGGATGTCATCTGATATGGGATGTCCTTTGTGAGTGTGGAAGTGGTGGTTATCGTGTTTGTTCGATCGGACGTCCTTTTCGACAGATCATTCGTGCGCGATGAAGCGGGTCAATGAGCAATGTCACTCGGACGAATATGTGACTCATCTATTGTCGTCGGGATAGATAATCGGTAGGAGGATCTGTTCTTCTCTATTGTTGTCGATATGGGATATATATTGACCTTCTGTTCAAGTGTGCGACGATTAATTCGATTATTGTCATCGGTCATCGAATTTATCTTTCCTGTTCGATCAATTTGTTCGTTCTCTTCCTTTTCCTTTCTCTTTGTCTCTTCTTCTCTGTCTCTCTCACTCATTCTCGATTGTTCTTCGAGAGAGATATATATACCTCTTGTTTGTTGATTTATTGAGCAGTTGATGGTCAAACAAGTAAGTGTGTGTGTCGTCCTCGATCATTATTGTCGTGTTTTTGATTATGAAGGACAGTATTAGTTGGTTGATATGATCTTTTCATCTGTTAATTGATCTCGTTGTAGATATTATTTCACAGGAACATTTATTGACACACATTACTCGTTCACAAATGGAGAACGATCAACATTCAACTGCTTCGGCTGTTCAGCGAAGAAATGAGACGAATGCAAGAAACGCTCCCAATGCAGAAGTGGTTAGTGTGAATACACTCTTACGTCCAACAACTTTGCCTATAGTATGTCTCCTAGATGTTCTTCGATTGATTGATAGTACTGATTTCTGTGATCTTTAGGCATCTAGTGATATTCCTACACGTCATTTCGCTAATATTGATAATATTTCTATTACTCCATCACCAATCGATCGAAGACCACGATTATTTCGACCGGGTACAATTATTACTTCGGATCGATTTGAAGAGATTGTCAACGAAGTTTATGCTGAAAAGTCTTCTCATCATCCAATCGACACTGATCATAAAGATGAAAATCTCGATGTCGTCCTTTCACAAATGAGAGAGCGGGAGATCGAATGTCTTACACAATTCATTATTTCTCGACCACCAGAACATGATGAAATGGTCCAAGTATTACTCAGTCAATTAAATTTACCAATACATACCAGTCAACAACAGGAGATTAGTGAATTGTCGTCATCATCAGCACCACCGCCACTGACAACAACTATTCTGTCACAGAATCCATATCCACCCATACATCAAACAGGTTTAGTGAGAGATCATGATCGTCCTTATGCTGATTATGGTCATCTCAATCGAGAAACCATTGCTCAAGAATGTCAATTTAATCTTGAACTACCGTCATCATCATCATCAACAGCAGCAGCAGCAGCGGCAGCTCCATCGACAATATCAAAATCGATTCGTTTGCATGCGAAATCTTTCGCAATTACATCATGGACAGAAATCTCAAAAGAGATCGTCTTCGATTATATCAAACATGAATTTGGTATTGAAAATATTCAATATATATGTATTGGTGAAGAAATCAGCGAATTGAATCATCGACGACATTTACATATACAGATCATATTGAAAGAGAAAATCGATCGTAGAAAACCTTTCCTCGATGATATTACTCGTACACGATGCAATTATCAAGTGACACAGAATGATTTAGCATGGAATGAATATGTTAAGAAAGGTGACAATTACATCGAATTCAATGAGTTTAAATCAACTCGGATACGTAGTCAGAAGCAATGGCCATCTGAATCTACAACAGCATCCACATTGGTAACACCAGTACCACACATCTCTTTACCAACAACAACAACAACATCTATAGTTGATCGATCTGTTCTACCAACAGTTCCTCGAACAACAACAACAACAGTTCGTGGACAAGCCGAAGAACGACGTCAAAAACGAATTGAAATAGCGAATCGTGTCCTACAATTAGCTGAGACGAATGTTCATAGTGCCATGGACTATCTTCGACAAGCGAGTGCTGATCGATTCCTCGATCATGGTTCATGGTATGATCGAATGACTACATAGCATCGAATTATATATCGATTGAAATATCTCTATAGGTATCTAGGAACATTAAAATATGTCCATTTACGGGCTCAACAAAGTCTACAACGACGAAATACAATCGATAAAAAATATTGTTGGCCTCTGTCATTTCCTGATTGTACACTACAACTTCGTATGTTATTTCTCTTTGATTTCATCTCTTTTTCTCACCTACTGTCAATCTATAATCAAACTAGGTACTACTATTGATCGTTGGATCAAACATCATTTTTCTCGTACTTCACGTGCAAAATGTCTCATCATCATTGGTCCTACTGGTGTTGGCAAAACATCTTTTGCTTTATCGTTACCTGGCCAAGTGAATTATTATCAAGGAAGATGGAATCTTGATCGATGGAATGATTATGCTCGATATTCTGTATACGATGATATTCCATGGGATGATTTTGAAAAATTAGGTTTTCCACCAAAACAAAGTCTACTCACACAACAAGAAAATCCTGTCTTTGTAAGTCTATTCACTAGAATACGAATCATGAAAACCACTATCTCAGTATTTCGATATCACTAATCGTCTCAATTGTTCTTTCTAGGCGACTGATAAATATCGCCCGAGCAAAGACATCAATGTGCGACAACCAGCGATTGTTCTTCTCAATCCTCAACATGTTGGATCATTGCTTGCCGAACCTATTGATGAAAATCAAAAGCGATCATCTGAGTATTGGCAACAACGAGCTGTGATTTACATTATGAGTAATCTAGAAATTCACTTTCTCCTACTATCGATCATAACTTTGAAAAATCTCCGTCTTCTATTCTAGAATCTGATGAATACTTCTATCGACGTCGTTCAAAGCGAAATCAAGTTACCACTGATGATACTCAAAGTTCGACTGATTCATCACTGAGTAGCAATGAAGCAAGAATGGGAGACGTGGATGAATTTGAAAAAATGTATCAACACTACCGACAAACCCATCCTGACACATAGATATTCTTCGATTTCTTCCTACTACTCGTTTATCATTAACATTGAAAAATATTTCCTTCGTTTGTTCACCTTTCACTCTATTTGTCATTTCATCTACTAGACTCATTAGTTGCTGACAACATCTATCTAGACATTACTGAATTGAATAAAAGATACACATCTAGAATATTATCCTATTTATTTCATTGACAGAGTTTCACATCAACAGAGACGCGTCTATTAGCGAGTCTTCCACACAAACAAATCGACAACCAATACCCAAATGCACATACTCGATAGTGCGGGTGCCACGAAACACTAACCCACTTCAGTAACAAACATCTACATACACATCCTCAACAGTGCCGGTGTCACGAAACACTAACACATCTCACCAATGTATCCCTACATACACACACTCGATAGTGCCGGTGTCACGAAACACTAACCCACTTCAGTAACAAACATCTACATACACATACTCGACAGTGTGGGTGTCACGAAGCACTAACACAGTTGAGAGAAACATTGCGTCGAAAATGGAATGCGAATTTCGACTAATGATAATACAGCGAACTTGAGAAAACCTCGAGAAAGTAAGAAACAACATGTGATGCTTTCAATTCCTAACCAGAATTTTATTTTGATTAGAAATTGCGTGAATTGTTCATGATTTATCATGTTCATGATACACTGAATTGTAAATATACATGATGACTCCCTTAAGCAAGGACGAAACGTCGTGTGATGCTTTCAATTCCTAACCAGAATTTTATTTTGATTTTAACTTCTCGAAAATTCTTTTGAATTTTTGTAGAGTTTTAATCTTGATGTAATGATAGATTGTTAAACATGCCTGATGATGATCAGATTAAGCCCTGATCGAAACGCGTCGTGTGATGCTTTCAATCTTAAACATCTTCTATCTATTAAGATATCTCCTAGGATTTCGATTCTAGTTGATATTCCACTAGTATTATGTTTTGATTTACAAATCATCTTGTGAATCATTTAACTAATGCTATGCCACTTGATAATCGATTTAAAATAAATCGTGAAATACATACTATGTATTGTGGTAAATTAACTCACCCTCACCCTCACCCTCACCCTCGTCATACGAGCCTTACTATTTACCGTTCAACAGCATTCATCCAATGCACATGAAGAAAAATATTCCATTTGCAATGTTGATTCGCGCAATCCGATATTGTTCATCGTTCTACTTATTCATTGAAGAAAGAGAATCTTTACGAATGGCTCTACTGCTGAACAAGTATCCAAGTAAATTCATCCAAGAACAATTTGATCAAGTCTCAAAGAAATTTCGAGTAAATCAACAAATATCATCTCAAAATTATGATGAAATTCGTCGAACAATCATCGACCATCCCTTTGAGACAAAATCAAACGTCGATTACGATAATAATATCTTCATCCACTTTACCTACTGTTCCAGTATGCGTTCATTCCCAGTTCGGTTTATCACACTTTGGAAGAAATACTTCAACAATTCTCCAATCAATGATATTATTCCCGTTTTGGGTACCCGAAATGCTGATAATTTACAATTACGATTAACACACACAAAATAACATAATAACATTACCTTTAATATGACCTTTCATTGGTTACAGTTAAAAGACGATCAATGATATTATTCCCGTTTTGGGTACCCGAAATGCTGATAATTTACAATTACGTTTAACACACACAAAATAACATAATAACATTACCTTTAATATGACCTTTCATTGGTTACAGTTAAAAGACGATTTGGTAAAAATGAAACAATTCCATCACTTCTTTCAATATTACACAGAAAAAATATTATGATGACCTTTCGTATTAATACCATCGATACATGGATGTCATGGTGACCTTTCGTGTTGATACCTTCGATTTCCTAAAACATGGATGTCATGGTGACCTTTCGTGTTGATACCTTCGATTTCCTAAAA
>CAJNSZ010001092.1:0-36123 GCA_905329745.1 Rotaria sp. Silwood2 | reverse complement strand
TTTTTTTGGATAAAAATCAAAGTGTTTTCGTTGCTGATAGTTTGAATCATCGTATTATGAAATTTTCTCGAAGTACAACTATTGCTCGAACGATAGCCGGTAAGAACATATCTGAATATGATCCTGGTTTTCTGTGTGAACCTTCAAATGTGATTTACGACCATAAGGCAAAGAGTTTTATTATTTCTGACTATAATAATCGACGAGTATTGCGATTGTTTCAAAAACGTGGCGCATGTCCAGAGACAATCATTAGAGGCAGTGGATATTATGGGTTAGCTATGGATGATGAAGGTTTTCTCTATGTTTCTGATACCGAACAACATGAGGTTAGGCGATATCGGTCAGATAGCAGCCATGGAAAAGTCGTAGCAGGTGGCAATGGACAGGGTAGCAATCGCAACCAACTCAACCATCCGACATACATTTTTGTTGGACCAGATCAAGCTGTGTATGTGTCGGATACTTGGAATAATCGCGTAGTGAAATGGAACAAGGATGCAACAAGTGGTGTTGTCGTGGCTGGTGGTCATGGCAAAGGAAAAGATGGCACACAATTGCATTATCCTACAGGATTGGTCGTCGATGAGTTGGGAACAATCTATGTAGCTGACTGTTGGAATCATCGGGTCATGCAATGGTCCAAGGGCGCCTCACACGGAAAAATGATTGCAGGCAATAGATTCCTTGCAGGACACAAGGCAAATCAACTAAATGGTCCCGAAGGTTTGGCATTCGATGGATCTGGTAATCTTTATGTAGCTGATTCTAACAATCATCGAATCCAACGATTTCTTATTCAGACTGTTTGATATTCTTTTTATATTTATTTTATTCTAAAATGCGATTAAAGAAACAAGAAAACCTGATGCTGATCTATTCAAAGACTGATTGCAAGTAACGATCTCATCCTAGACTTTCCAAAAATTTAATAAAGATGCATTGAGTTTTTCAATGATGATACATACGTATATTAATGAATCAAATAAAATTGCACATGATAGGGTAGTAAGGAAATGCATAAGATGATGTTTCACTCATCTACTTTTCTTTCTTAAATCATCAGATCATACAAATTTAAATTAAGAACAAAAGTGCATGAGTCTCCAATCATTTCGATGCCAAAGTCTATATATTTCAAGACAGCTTTGACTTCCATTATCCTATCACTGCTTATCACAACCAAAAACAAACAGAATTCTATATAGGCGTATACCGACACTATTGGCTATCGGGTTGTCATAAGCAGGCAGGCGTATATCTTCATTCATACTTTCACGTATGTGTCATTGCACGAACTTTTTAGAATTGCTTGGTTTTTCTAAGCATCGTAAATAAGTCTAAATCAAAAGGATCAATTAGGTATCCGACTAGTGCTGATATTAAAATCGAATAATTATTGTCTAGTACCACATGAATATCTTGAAGAAGATCTTCACATTCTTTGAAATTAAATACTTGATTGAGAATTACAGAGATACTCATTCTTCGATTCACGGTTCTTTTAATAGATCGAGTTAGAGTTTATGAAAGCCTACGAGAAAACCTCTCCAACTGATAAATCACATTTGATCCTGAATATGGATGCGGATGTGCACAGTACATTATGATCCACATTTCGATGTCACTAAAGAGTCTTCATTAGATGGCCATGAAAATGTCGTATTCGTTCAAATGATTCAAAAATAACAAACAAAACACATACACATATATAGAGTTCTAGAAAAAGTTTGGAAAGTCTAGTGTATAGGAGCGATATATATCTTTTCACGAGGGAGTTGGATTCTTGGATGTGGAGGAGCGTCTTGAGAAAGCTAAGTCACATGTCGACATTGCTTACAGTTATCATAAGGTAACTATGACTTCATAAGGATTCAGATGAGTCGAAGACCACAAAGAAGTTGCATAAGCTACATCCTTAGAATGACCCAATCTCGAAAGAATAGCATCGAACTAAGGTGTAATTGTGTCAATAGCAAGAGAATAGTTCCACGACAATTGGTTGTTGCTTCTGAAAATATTATATTCTATGTATAATTCCTAGAAGATGAAATATAAAATACATTTGAGGTGTTCTGATGATGTGCGTGAGAGTATTCTGCTCAGTCGAAACAACAATCAAACCGTCATCGATGAAAATCTTGGAATTTTGTTGATCACAGTTTCAACACATTACTTCATAGCATCCGAATATGAACAACATTAATATGTATTCGATTGGTTCATTTACTGTCTCATAAAAGAATACAATTTATCAATAAGAAAAAATATCAATCATTTTTCTTATGAATGTAATATTTATTAGTTTAATATGTGAATAACAAGAACATTTAATGAATGATAGAAAAGTTTTTCTTTTCATTAACACGAAAACGTAATAATACGATAATTCTATTACAGATTTAAAATTTACCTTTGAAAAAAATCAACAAAAATAATATCTAACAAACCAAATATTAACGCGAAACCATTCGATATGAAACGAATAGAAAGAAATTTCAATTGATTTTCCATTGAATATTGTTAACAAGCTGCACCAAATAATATTGAAATTTATTTCTATGATTAATTCAAATATCAGTTTCAAATCATTTTATAAGATCACAAAGTTTTTTTATTTAACTGGAATTTATTTTATTTAAACTAAATGTTCTTTTAACGACTATTTGATAAATGAGAATGCGGGTGTGAATGCTGATGTTGGATGTATTGCTTCTCTTGTTCCGCTCTCACACTCACACGCACACCTACAACCTTATTTAAGTCTAGGCTTAGCGAATCTATTGATATGAAGTTTTAGATATTTTTATACACTCTTAATTTTTCACCGTCGCAGTTGGTTTTTTCCAAGTTCCTGTTTTTTTTTAAAGGACGAAAAAAATTGAAGAAAAGAAATAAAACATAATGATGCTGTGACGAGAAACCATAACATCGAATCAAACAAAGGAAAAAAACAGAAATTCGGAAGAAAGATGTTGTGTTGTTATGTTGTGACCATACCCTGTAATGAGACACTTGCCATTGTTTACATTACCTTGATGTAATCAAAACGAACAAAGACATCAAAGCAAGTTACAGAAAATTGTAACATTAACTGACTCCATCATTCATGCATTGATGCGGTATGGATGTGGTGGTAGTAGATTGTTCCTCCCATCATCGGCGCCCACATGCGTGAAATGTGTTTAACTTTAACTGTTATGAATACGTAAAAATTAGAACAATGGACTTGGATGTGCATAAGGATATGTCATGTGCAGAAGCTATCAAACTACTATTTGAACAGACAAATATTGAATGAATCAAACTAAAAATAGAAGTGCACCTCTATTGAGGTTGAATGCATGAATATGTGTTTATTCGAAACCAAATGTATTGATATTGCAACAAGCAATAATTAACAAGCAGTGAATGACACGTGCAAAAGTGATACGAAAAGCATTTTGTATTCATATATCTCACGAGGGAGGGCAACCAACTAATCGATCGCTTTTCAGTCGAGACTAGTGAATCATAGAGTCCATGATAAGGTATGAGTACCCTGAAAAGAGTTCGAGCTAACAGCTTATTGGGGCCGAGATACTGCATTTTTACGGTACTTTGTAACAGAATGCTATGGTCCTCCTCAGGAACACCAAAAAGACTGAAGATGTGGGTGTGGGGTATAGGTGAATGTTCGGGTATGTTTTGTATTTTATTCACATCCACAGCCAAACCCCATAGGCGGCGAAGTCATTAGGCTTGATTAGCTCGAGCATCCCCTCGAAAAAGAAAGAGAGACTCGAATGTTTGACAATATTTTACAGATCTCATCGTTATTTTATACTTTCTTAGCGAGAACTCTTTGAGTAAGAATTGTCTCATGTTTTTCTGAATAGTAGGGTGTGGGTATGAATAAAATAAAAAATACCCACCCACATCCTTTTAAACGATATTCTGTAAATAGATTATGTGCACAGTAGTACATCTTAACCATACAAACGTTTGAATAATCAATCCGTTTAAATAAATAACAGAAAAGGAGAAGAAAATTTGTCATTTTTTTTCCAAGTTCTGAAATGAGTGAATGCCGAAATGCGTTTTCAATAGCGTATGAATTACAAAACTAGCAATTTGTTCCTTTTTCAAACTCGTCTTTTGTCATCATCTGTGAAAATGATGATTCTTTCCTAGATTAAACTCGTTCCACCGCCTATAGTCTAGGCTACTCTAAATCGAGACATACAACTCAAACATGCATATAAGGTGTGAGCTGGGTTGTAGATGTGCGGAGTGATTTTGAAGAGAAGATCCATCCACACCCTCGTATTTCCCTCCTGCATTTTATCACATATCGCTTTTTTTTATTTATTTGTAAAAACTCCTATTTTCTGTTTTAAACTCAATCATCTCATTTACTCTATTTAAACTTGGTCGTTCTGTGGGGATATAAAGTTCAATAATTATCTCTCCTTCTTTTTTTTTGTCTCCGAGGTTTGAATTAAATCAGATTGACCTTCAATTGTTGTACGAAATCCAATGAAAAATTTAAAATTCAGTGGTAGTGTTCTCTTACCAGTAGAAATGGCATAAAATACTTATTAGGAACTAGTTCCCGCTAAAACAATAACATTCATCATATGTTTTCTATCTTGTCACTACTCTTTTTATTTCTAGTCAACAAATACAGAAAATCATTGTTTTTTTTTGCTTATCTATTTTATGTTTACCTATGTTTTTTATGTGCATAATTTGTTTATATTATATATCTAGTGTCTCTCTATTATTTTAATTCTTTTATCATCAATGATGAATAATGCACTCATATACTTGCATCTCGATACGCAAGATACATTAAACAACTTTTTTATTTTATACACTTGGTGAAAACTATGTTCGACAGGTTTTGTTTCATACCTAACCGTCATCATATCAATTTTCAACAAAAATAAAAATTTCTTCTAGTATAAATTTTAATAAGCAAATAAAGATAAATATCGATGAGAAAAAAATCTGTTGAACTAGTAGAACATATTTCCCAACAGCACGCAACTCGTGTCAACACTTAAATGTGAACAAACAGTAGGGGAGATGAAGTCAATTTAATAAGTATGCACTTTCTTAATTATTCACTTGTTAGAGAAGATAATACATGTATCATTCATTGAAATGATTAACAATAAAAAGAAAAAGGATATATCAAAGTAGAAAATGTTGTTTTTTTTTTCTTATTAAAATCATTCAAAAGTAAAAAATCAAAATGTCATTTCGAACAACTATACCAAGAGAAAAGAACTCTTTTTCATTATTATCTCGTTCATCAATACCCAATAAATTTTATTCTCTTATCAAAAATAAGATCAAAGAAAATAATTTCTTTATCAATAAAAAAAAAAAAAGAAGCATATCATCATCATGAAAATGTCATACAAAATCGGCACATTTTATATATTGATACAACAAAGATATTTGATTTCTTTTAAGTTAAAATAAATTTTCAAAACAAAATAAGAAATAATTTCATGGATTCTGATTAAAACTTAAGACAATAATCTGTAGAATTTTTGTTGAAATTTTGTATAGAAATTCTTTCGCACCTTCTTCAGACGAAGCAAAGTTATTCTGTTGGAAAACATCTTCAGATATTGAACTTTATGTAGCTTCACATTTTGAATATGAGGGTAGAAAACTCTAAAATGATTCTGATTCATATTTTCATCAAACTGAAATTAGATGTTTTGTATGTCAAAAGAAAAGCATTTCGAATTCAAAAAGAATTACTATCTGAAACCTTCAGGTTAAAAGCTTATTTTTTCTACGCTGAAATATTCTCTCGTCTTTAAGTAAGTTCATAAATGATAGCTGACGACGGAACTTGTGCAAGTGTCAAATCGACTTTCGACCGAAACGATGTTCATTTGATGAGTAATAGAAACGTATAGAATAGTTTACTTTTCTGAGCCTTTGTACTTAAAATATCGAAATTTTACGGAGCTTCTCAGTAAAAACTTGTAGCCCCCTGATGTCACGTGAAAGATCTACCTTCAAGTTTCGACTTGAAACTTTGCATCAACAAAGTTCACAATTGGATTAGTTCATGGGATGAATGCTAACTTTTCTAGTATCTCTTATCCTGAGATATTGAATATTCAAAATTCTCTTCTATCTAACAGAAACTTTGGTTCATATATTTACATCTCTCGAGAAGAAATAACAAAAAAGTTAACCTTCGCACAATCAACTAATCTGTAATGTTTGAAATCAAAAGTCGATGTCCCACGCAACTTAAGGAGACCACAGCTTGTTGTTGAAAGACTCATTTCGAGAACGAAGATCCGAAAAATCAAACCATTCTAGATTTTTCTATTACTCATCAAGTGAATATCGTTTTGATCGAAAAGCAACTTAACACCTGAAGAGGTTTTCTCGTGAGATATACAAAATCTTATTCGGATCCAAGATCACTAGGGATGTAAAACTTGTCTTAGAAACCAAATTGTTATAATAGAGCTTAAACGTAAATTCAATTGAATGAGCTCATTTTTCAATGAAAATTATTCATCTTAAAAAAAGCTTTTTTTTATATGTATGATACATTCAATATTCTAATTAAACGATAATATTTTATCACTTGTATTCTTATAATATATAATTGCTCTCTGTTCAGTGCTTTGATTGTATTCGATATGGCACGTGTCATTGTTTTGTATTATAATTCACACTTACATTCAAACATACAATCAAATAAACAATACACTTTTTTCTTGTTGTTTCAAATAGACAAATTGATCAAAGATTGATGTGGAATTTTATTACTGCAAAAAAAAAAGAAATCATTGATAATAAATATACATTGAAAAACATGAGATCTTCTAAAATTGTAATCGTTTGCTTAAAATTCTTTTATTTTTTTCTTTAAATTTCAAAATATTGAATATTTTATCTGTCACCATTTAGCAATAAATTGTTAAAATTTACTTGATAAAGAGAGGCAACTTTCCCTTGGCCAATTAGTGTTTATCTATACAATCCCATCATTGTTTTTCTTTTTCTTCTTTATATAAATATCTACTCTATTTGACTTCATAATATCATTAAATAAATGACAAAAGATAAAATGAAAGACATCAATAGATCATCATTATTTCCAAGTATTGATTCGTTTCAATATTATATTCCATTGACATCAACACCAAAACTATTAAATAAGTCTCATTATTCACAACCATTATCATCAACTTTATCAATATCCAATAATTCTTTGAAAAAACTCGATTTATCAATTTCAGCAATAACTTTAATTAAGAAATCTTCGTTACATTATAAAAAGCGACATCGATGTTATCATCGACGAAGAAATCCTAAATATTCATCAACAGTTATTAAACGTATTGAACTCAAAGATTTACTATATTCAACACGAGCAATCAAGAAACAAAAAGAACATAAACAACGTCATTGTAAAAAGAATGAAATGAACATTTATCTTGTATAATTAACACTAATACTATTGATTTTATTTTATTATTTTCTGTATACATTTATTCTGCTGTTTTTTTTTCGAATAGAAAACTTAAATTAAAATTTTTAATATTTTTGAAACCAGAATATGCCCCAAAAAACAACAGAAGTTGACGAGGAGTTCTTTTCTTTTTAGATCAGAAGGTTTTTTCAAAAGTCAGCAAGCAGGCATTTTTGTTCGCAGAACTGCTTGATACTTTTTTTTAATAGAGCAATGATAGTAAAATTTGCTGATAAGCGACAATAAGAAAAAAAGAAAATAAGTATAATTACACGTAGTTTATATTTCTTAATCTTTTCATTTTCGTTCATGAAAATATACAAATAAAATTATAAAATAGTTTATTTATAAACTGATATTAACCAAAACGAAATAAGTTGTTTATTGTACCTTGCGTGGCATATTTGCAATATCAGAGTTTTTCTTTTTTGATGGCTGAATTCTTTTCAACAAATCTGGTTTATTTAAGAGATATTCATAAAATTCTGTACAATTGAAATAAGTGTTCGTCTTAAGTTGTAATTTAGTACCAACAATGTTACTTTTCATTCTGTATCGAGTATTATTTCGCGAAAAATTTCATATAACTAAAAATAGATTCACAAAAGACATTTGAGACTGGTATAGAAAAAGTAGACTAAACTGACTTTTATAAATGAGGAACACTTTTATCGTTAAGCAGATAACCTTGCAGCTGATTGCATCTGATTAATGCATGGCTCTATTTTTCTTAATGGAATCTAGCATCACATTGTGACGCTAGATCGTTTTTCTTGTTAGTTAAACATGTCGTTGAGCAGGAATCTGGCCACCAGGGTGGTACGTGTGTGCACCTCTCCCACTTTTAGAGAACTTTCAATTTTTTCCTGTCAAAATCGTAATTTTTATTCTCTTGGACCCTGCTCCATCTTTTTCCCATATAATCTGCTTTATGATTTCTTCGGGAAACGTTGACTAAAAAAAAAACCTTTTCTGAGAAGAATCTAGAATACGACTAAATCTGAAACAATATCATACTTTAGTCATGGCATTTTCTTTTCTGTACATCAAAATGTGTACCCCTATGTTGCGTTCAATTATTCAAAAACAAAAGAAATTCCCGCCTAACTGACCAATTATATCTACGTTACTGTGTGCGGGCGTGTAATACTTCCAGAAGAACCACGACACATACTAGTCTCTGTGTACACAGTGAAGTCTATTTTTATTTTGTGCTTTGATAGTAATGAAAAGGACGTAAATCTAAAAGGACCAGAAGAGTATGAAATTTTTTTTGATTGTTTCTGACCGAAGCGATCAACCGAATGGACTCACTTTTTTCTCTTCACCACATCTTGATCGCTAAGAGTTGCGATGAAGAAACTAGAAGACAGTCTGCAAAATCAAGAGATGTGATAACTCTAGTTCAATATTCATTGGAATAATTTTAATTCTAAATATTTAGTAAACAACAACTAAACTTAAAAAAAATCAAAAATAAATTTTAAAAACTTTAGTGCAATAAATACCATTATAGATATCTATCAAATTTGACAAGATCTCATAGTCATTTGTTTAATCTTAACTATAATCTTTTTTTCATAGTTGGCGAGACCATCTGAATCGATTGAACTGTTTCAAAAGAAGATCACAATTGAGTTTTCACTGATTTGTATGATAACATGCATGTGATAAAAAATTATATGATAATAAAATATCTCGTTTATTCTTACCAGAGACTCTATCGTTGATGGAAGCCTTGTTTTCCCTTTATTTTCATATTTCAGTGTCTAAATATTTATCTTTAAAAGTTGTGGTTAACACAAAATAAAATTTTTCTTGATCTTTACCTATCGTATATCACATGTGGTAGATTTATATTTCGTGTTTCTTTATCATGGTAAACTGGATATGATACAGCCAAAAATTAATCATATATCCAGCAGATGATCTTGTTTTTCTAATTTCTCACAAGAGGTTTGAACTAATGAAGTGCAGGTTTGATAAAATATTGCTGAAGTTTCTAATTCATCTATACCAAGTATTAACTCTTTGTACTGTTAACTTGCTCTGTTAGATAAAGGAAAATACTAACAATGATGTTTGCCAAATAAGTTCAAAAGTGATTGTGTATTCTATTTAAAGATACACTTAAATTTCACAATGGAATACGATGTACATATTTGAAATGTGTGCCCTGTTTGAAATCCCAAAATACGCCGTATTTCATTGTGAAATTTACATCTATTTTTTTATATCATATGTGTGATTAATTTTGAGTCTATTCAGTGTACATCTTTTATCTAGCACAATAAGTGTACAGTGGAAAGAAGTGATATAGGATGCAAATAAATTATGAGATCTCATATACGTTATACTAAACATTACACCTGAATAGTTCAAATCTTTCATTAGAAAAACAAGATTATCTAACAGACACATAATCAATTTTTAGCGCCGTTCTGTGTTAATGATTTGCAACAACGAAAAACTGCATTTATTTCTTTTTGTTATAATTTGCGTACAGCTTCACTTATATTTCTCATCATTATTTGAATATAGCAATATAATGACAATAATCAGTATGTTTTGAATTTCAACTACTTTATGTTTGCTGCTTTTAAAATCATTCGATTAAATGATGCTAAAACTGGCGAAGAGAAATTTGAGCGTTTAAAGCTCTCTTAGTATTTAACGACTTCTATTGAATCTATGATATTAGTTTTTCAAAAAATAATCGAATCTAAGTTCTGTTTTTCTTTGATTTAGACCATATGGATAGAATGTGTGGAAATGATCATTTTATTTTGAATGGTGATAAGAAACCAGATATTTCATTACAATTAACAAGCAATAGTATAAATACAAAAAAAAAGGTTTTAATTCTACTGTGAAACTTCGCACAACCTATCCAAGTCAATGATTAATTATTACAATAGAAAAACTGGATATTATTGATTGTCCAAGTTAGTCACTACGTATCTATGATGGTAAAACATTACTTAATAAAGATCATAAACAACAATGTGGTTCACCTGCCTCATTTACTTTCACAGTATAATGTTTATTAAGATTTAGATTTAAAAAAAGACTTTCTTATTATTTAGAGTTCAGCAACACAATTATCAATGACCGTTACAAGTAATGCAGCTGTTGAATCATCTGGCTTTCAAGCTGCAATAGCACTTCATTTTCTAAGTATGATTTTATTAGTATAACTGATTATTGTTGAATTTAGTGATTGCTTCATGTCCTCATAGTCTTAACTTTTTTCAATGTACAAAACAAGAATTATATACCCAAACAACCTAAATGTAATGGACCAGATGATTGTGGTGATAGAGCAGATGAAAGTCTGTGTTGCATCTTTTCTGGTTAATATTTTTTTGTTTTGAATCTATCTCTATAACTATAGTAGCAAAAAAAATACTTTTATATTTGGGCATAAGTTTTTCTCTATTCATAACGAAAACAAAAAGAAAATATAAATGATCTAATCAATTGCTAAATATAAAAATTATTTTGATTGTTCATCAACATTATTTAAAAATTGAGTTGAATGCGGAAAAGGCAAAATTCGAGCAAAGTTTGCTTTTTTTGCTTTTTTTATAGATGGTTTGATAGAACTCGACGCGTTGAATAAGAATATGTATTTTATTATTATTTTCTTTGAAAATCTTGTCATTAAAAAAAACTAATTTTTCAGTAGTCTTGAATGTTTCATTTTCCCTTAAAATACATTTTTCATACTTAAAAACTGATAGATTTTTTCGATTTAAAAAAAAGTTTTCGTTTCATGCTGATTTTAAAACTGATGCGCTTAGATTCATCATGAAGAATCGAGTCTATGGAACTAATTTGTGGTAATATCCAAGTATGTTATCGCCATAAAATGTGTCGCATCATAAAATGAGCGACAAGTGAGACTTCAATTAGTCGGTGAATGTTTTGCTCAGGTGTCTAGTTCGTTCAAAACCATGATGCATCTAACTTTTACATACTATTTGAGTTGCCAGACATTGCACTTCTAAAGTACAGCTTTGGTTTTCTGAAGATTTTGGTTTTATGACGATTTTCGATGCCAGGGAATCGTCACAGATTTTCTTGAAAAAGTTAAAACTAAGCAAACACTTTGAAATGCACCTTAGTAGACTCGATTTTTTGTGTTGACTTCGATGCTATCATTTTTAAGGTAATATTTCTTAGTTTCAGTAAAGAAAACCTCATATTACTTGCACAATTTCATCTTTTAGTAGTCCTGAGTCAGAGTTCAGCATTTTTTTTTCTCCGACGGAGTCATACTTTGGAAAGCCAAAGCTATGATTTTGAAGCTCAATGTTTGATGAATCCAATCGTATATAAAAGTTAGATATACCATTGTAACGACAAGCTGGATGGGTAGCTTATCGCCACCCTCACTAATGGTGTTTATTTAGCTATTTCACATGCAATACACACTTATATGGGAGAGAACAAGAGAGAGAGCGACGAGTACAGGAAAGAACAATACAGTTAAGACAAAGAGGAAATAGAAAAGGAAGATCAGAGGGAGATGATATCAATATCGCCATAATAAATTCTATGCACAGATTCAGCTTTATATGACGAATGTAAACATATCAGTTTTACCAACAGCACGATATGGAAAACTTTATGTAAATCGAAAAAAACTGTTTTTTTTTCTGAAAAGGTTTTCAGAAAGAACTAATAAAATACACATTCTTACTAGGCTTGTGGAGATCTATCAAACCATGTATAACAAACGAAAAAAAAACGTTTTGCTAGAATTTTGTATTTTTTGCACCTTGCAAAGATGATAAAAAGTTATATTTAGTAAATTATATTTAATGTGTTATTAAGACCGTCTAAATCAAAACAACTACGCCTGTACATAAAAATTTCATACGACTAGATTTAACTTTTGATAAGTATGTGTTAACATTTTATAGCGTGACACTACGTCAATACTTTGTGGAATAACTGTTGATGAGTCGATAATGTTAACGACGCATGGCTAAAAGAAGTATTTGTAATGAAAGTGGATTTTATTAAGAATCGTACAGTTGGTTTTAGTCTATAAATACGTATTAAAATAATATAGTTTTCAAAATAAAAACGTATACGAAATGTTTCAGAAATGGGAACTGTGACGATTTCTGATAAGAGAGATTGTATAATAGTGGTTATAACTAATATTTATTTCTTATATAAAAAACCATGCAACTAATGTATTCTGTTGGTGCTTTTATACCATCCCCAGGAGAGAGAAAAAGTGTCAATATACAGGTAAGGACGAAAGAATGGTACGGTGGGTTTGAAGGGCATAATAACAACATAACATGAAAATAATAACATAATACGAACATAACAACATAATAAGAACATAACAACATAACAAGAGGCATTTCCTTGAGTTGTCACAGGAATATCTGAGTCTAGGATTCTACATACTGTTGAAGTTTTGGAGTTTCTAAAATCTAGATATTACATATTTTCTTATGCATGTATTGTGCTTATTAGATAAAATAACGTATTAAATTGTACATTGTTAATAACAATCTTTATGATCGTCAATGAACATTCTCTTAACACACGTTTCAGTACAAAATTCTTGTCTGAAAAAACAAGCCTTCATTTTCTGAGAAGATTGATGTAGATCGAATCTTGGTTCATGAGGAAAGAATTGTCTTACTAGACAAGATTTTCGTGTTTTTGAATACTAGCCTGATTTTTATGATTTAAGTGTAGTCTTGATTATGCGTCAGTAAGGTTAAACAACAGATCTGTTAACATGCGGCTTCATATGAGATACGAAAAGATGAAGTGGAAAATGTTTACAATGAAAACAAAAATAAATAATTTCATAGTCAAGTGATGAATCTGATATGCTCATGCAGAAAAAAAAGAAACAAATGGTACAAATAATAAATTTATGTTAAAAATATGTACCTTTAATTCTAATTCGTCTTTGCTATATCAATCACTTGAAATCGATGTATTGAATGATCTCTTATCCAGCCTTCTATTCTGATAAGAATGTTTTTAGAAATTCTGAAATCAATTCTAATTTGACCTTATTGATGGACCAAAAATGCATCTTTTTTATCTGATATGTTCACTTATCCGATATCAACGCTCAACTGATGCGTTACCTGAAAAGATCATTTTTCATTTCCTTAAAAAAATGATTATTAAGTGTCGTCGCATAGAAATAAATAAGCTACATACATACAGACGATTATTTTTATACAGACATGCATAGACGTTACATGACGTTTGTCCTGATAATCACGCGAAAAAATGTCTTTCTTTTCTGTTGAAAGAACCTTGGCTAAACTGCAAGAAATCTTGAACATTGTATAATTCGTTCTAGATACTTCTTTGTTAATCAATCAAAGAAGTTTCTATCTTGAATTTAAGGATAGAGTCTTGCTTGAGCTTCAAGATTAAAAAGAATCATGACCAATCAATCCGGAAGAACATGAATCTGAAATGAACAATGGCAAGAACGTGGATAAACGAGGAATTTCTTTCATTCACAGTACTCAATTATCAATTGAACTTTAAAGTAAAATTTAACGGCCCATATTAATGAACACAAATGAATCTCAAGGTCAAAGAAGACAGTGCCATAAACAATGTAAAATGGCGTCTTTACGTCGCCCTTTTCCGTAAGCTCCTAAAATGATAAAAATATTGCATAGGATATCTTGGGTCTGGATTCAAGTATCTCCTAATACGACTCCTTTTATCACTGCACCCAGCTTTATTTTTGTTGCACACAGGCAGTATTCAACAAGCTCTACAAGACGCGCTAATTATATATTCATTTTCGTCAAGTTAATCAAGAAGAAATTACAAAATACTGCGAAATCATTGCTCAAAAAGTGCATTTTTATCAGTATTTTCCGTCACGATTCGTCTCTTCATCAAACTCTGGTCGCTTCTTGATGAACTCACGTAGAACTTGACGAGCTTTGTAAGAAAAATTAGTTTTTATTGAATTTATCATATTTGATCTAGATTTAAACGCGAAACATGCTTGTATAATAATATAATATTGGCAATAAGCCAGTACTTCATAGTGTTAAGTTTAGGATTGTTTTTCATAAGGACTGTTTTGGAAGTAGCACTTGTTTGGGAATGCTGTAACGAAATCATTTGCAATTTTCTGTATTTACCTTTTCTTTTAGACTTTATTCGAATAATTTGAAAAACATTCTTTTTAATATTTTATACAACAACCATGCTTTGCACGAGAGTTCAAAGCTTACCAATTTCCTTTCTCACTTTGTTTCTTATAAACTTCATGATGTAAATGGGAATAGATAATAAAAAAAGAAATATCATTCATATAATATAGGCTTCAAGTTCATTTAAAAGGTGTTCAGATGTTTTCTGATTATTTCGAAAGTCGTCGACTGATTTCTTGATTAATGTAATGGTTTCTGGTTGAAGAAGTGTTAATCCTGGTGAAGGTATAGTGTATTCCTTTCTTCATATCACAAAATTGCATACTCACATTGTTAGCGTTCGTTTTATGCGCGAACACTAACCGTGTTCTTCACTCTCTAACTTTATTCTTAAAAAGCAAGGATATACATGAATAGTGACAACAAAGAAGAAAAGAAATACAAATGTTAATCGAGGTGAAAGAAAAGAAGTAACCGAAGTAAACGATAATATAGAAGATATCGAAGAGAAGAAAAGAAAAGAATAGAAGGGTCAAGGTATATGTTATAGTAATACACTGTAACACACATACATCAATATGTGATCTTATACACACAATCAGAATGAAAGGAGAAAAGAAAGAGTCAATGATAGAGAAAGATATGTTCAATGATACTTAATCTCTAAAGAAGAACAAAGAATGTGAAGACAATGGACGCATAAGATGAAATGACAAAGGAAATGATAACGAAAGGAAAAACGAAAGTTAATCAACTTGTATGAGCATTTGGCTAAACCAAGCAGTGAAAGTCGATAAAATCACACATTAAACTCAACCGGGAACGTCATGATTAAGTTGTCGGTTTGTGTCTTAAACATTGATTTCATATTGTTAGTGATATTCTGAAGTGATATAAACAACGTTGAATGCTTGAAAATGTCGTTGAAACACAAACTCGATGATACAATACTCATACAGGTAAAACAAATATCATTGAAATCAAAATTGGTACAAGGATCACCGCTGAAACTTGAAGATTGAAGAGGACCAAAACAGGAACCGGGACCATCATTGAAGCTGAAGCGGGTAGAAGAATGGGTTCTGAAATCTCAATATGCTTACAGAGCGAGATTTAGAGTCGTAGCTGTCCTTGAACTTATGCGGTGGTCGGGAGCCTGTTCGAAGCCAAATTCCGAACGGAGAAGATGATCGTGAGCAGGTTATAAAACAACATGCCTCGTCGTGCTCTCAATCACGTTTAAATTAGTTATGGACAGGATTAGTTTTATAAGGTACATACCAGTATCCTCTAAACATTGTTAATCATTCGATGCTTACAGATGATGGAAAAAAAAGAAAATGAATTCATTGCATAGTGCAAATTTTGTCTAATCATGTGATTGACTTTCTATTGTCAAGGATTATGCTTTTTCAAACACAGGAGAGAACAAGCGAAGCAATGAATATCTATTTACCGTATAAGTGCATTATATTATTAAATGGTCATGCACCATTAATTCATCTTCAAGGGTATGTGCAAGAATGCAAATTTTTTTTCACAAGGTTTATATAAACAATATGATGCTTAGGTCTTACTCATAAAACAACGTCGATATTTTATCATCACATTGCGGTTCTAATTACAGAAGGTGTGGAATCAATACGAGGAGCAAAGGTATATTTTTATATAAGTGGAAGCACTTCATAGGACTTCTGTGGTCATGAGTATTGATAGGATTTTTCTGTCCACAAGGAGAACCATTAATCACGAAGTGTAATTTTTGTACTAGTCGATTGTGTTTCTCTTCGAGCGAAGCCATTTCGTAATTCTGTACGAAATAAACAGCAAAGATTATTAGCTGCCGTAAAGTTACTCTCCTCACAAAGTGTTTCTAAACTGATTATCGGCTCAGGTTGTGCGTGAAAGTGTAGAACTACGATTGTTCAGTATTGCATACGTTTAGTATACGAAGTTTTCCATGCCACTGAAACGAAAATGCGACGCTGAATGGAAAATAAACCCTTCATAATTTCTGTCCAAGGGCTTCTCGTTAGATGCGTATATTATAGGTTACTGCTTAGAGTTTCATATTCAGAGTGAATAGTTGTAACATACAATATCTAGTTTTCGCATTTTTCTTGAGGTTGCAACTGGTGTTGGATATCTTTTAAGAACACGAGCTGAAAACGTCGAGGTGGTAGCTACTCAGAAGTGCAAATATTGGCCAATTAACTTTTCTCTAAGGGTCCTATATCCAATTTTTTTCGACGCTCACAAATTGCGAGTGAAGTTCGAACCTGAAGTATTGGCAAGGTTGAGATTCCCACTGAGAGAGAGACCAGTAGTGAGACTGGACGTCAGCACGGGAAGTTATAACAGGCTCGAACCAGATTTTGGACGGCGCAAAAATCGAGACTGTTAGTGAAGCCGAGACCCTCACTAATATTGGGATTGCCACGATGAATGAAACTTTGCAATGGACTGACAGCAGTATGAGGAGAAATACCAAAACCTGGATCCCAACTGATATCAGCATGCAGACTGCAACTGAAACCGTGAGTCGAACTGATAGCTGGATCGGAGTAAAGACTGAATCGACGTTCCAAATTAAGGGGGCATACGCTGTAAAAAATAAGCTTAGAATAATAAACCCTCATTTTCGTTTTTGCACACTTTCATTTACCCTTTTAGTTCATAAACCCTACGAAGGGTATTTTATACGTTGCATTTTCATAAACCATCTAGGATATATGAACAGTAAATAAGCCTTTTAGCGTTTATTAACTTTATAAATCATTCCCTAAAATCGTTATTAGTATACACTTTAGAGGAAACTGTAGAATAAAACCACTTTTAGGAAGGATCTATGAAGTTAATAAACGCTAAAAGGGTGTTTTACTGCTCATATACCCGAGAGGGCTTATGAAAATGCAACGTATAAAATACCATTCGTAGGGTTTATGAACAAAAAGGGTATATGAAAGTGTGCATAAATGGAAATGATGGTCTATTATTTAACGTTTATTTTTTACAGTGTGGATGCTGATCGTAAAACCTACATTTCAACTGTTACTCACGTGGGAGCTTTGACTGAAACTGTCGCCCAAATAGATTCCAAGAACGAGATAGCTAATGGAATCCTCAAACGAACAGACAGCGGCTTGAGAAATGACACTGAAACCGGAATCTCTACTGATATCAGTATGGAAAATGTTACGGAATCCGTGTCCGATACCAAAAGCAGTTCCTGGATCGAGACAAAAACTGAAATTGCAAGTCATACCACCTTGAGGACTCATACTGAGACCTTGAGTCGAAATGATAGCGAGATCCGGACAACGACTGGATCGGCGTCCAGAATTGAGACGGCATAGAGGCTGTTCCTGAAACCTAGACTCGAAATGCTATCAGCGCAGAGGCTTTGATTGGATTCGTTGCCTGAGCTGATACTGTGATTGGGACTGCAAATTAAATCCTAACAAGAACTGGCAGGGCATGATGAGCGAGAGTAAAGCCAAGCACTCATCTGAGACCAGCGTGGGGACTATGACTGAAACTGTGTCCCGAAACTAGAGAGATTTGGAAACCGAGCTTGAAACCTAGATTCCAACTAATATGAGTATGGAAAATATGACGCAAATGTATATCCGTATCTGAAAGATGCCTGAAACCATGTGCCAAACTGACAAAATAGAGTAAGAGACTCTTTAGTGTATTTAATACGACGTATTCATGATGCTTCTTCACTGTTGAGTGATCTGTATAAAACTATTATGCTAATACCTCGTGAATATCTCTTTTGGGTTTTCATCTTTTAAGACACTCACGTCTTTGGAAGAATGTCCATTCAATTGTCTTCAACGAAATATAAGAAAAGTGTATGTCGAATTAGAATTCTGAATAGTTGAACAAAAATAATATTCAGAAGTTTCAATATGTATAGTCAACTTTTTTGCAGAAGAACGTATTTCTCTGTGTTTTTTTGTTATAAAATATTACGAGGCAGCAGAGAAATATAGAAGCTATTTTGTAGAGATGGAAGGGTCTATCGTTCTACATCAATCTCATTCGTTTCGCATCACAAAATTTGTCATTGGATAAGAATCGCCTTTTCGAAACGACAGTTTAGGTATAGTCGAAAACTTTTTCATTCATTAGTCTGCAAAAATGCGTTTACGCTAATTTTTGCTTTTAATTTAACGAGACATCAATGACATATTGCAGAAAAAGTTGAGAATCGAGCTACAGTATTTTTAAGATAAAGAATGAAATGTAAAAATAAACAAACTGTGCGTAATTTTCGATGCACTTCAAGAAATTTCTTCTTGAGTCAAAAAGAAACTTCATTGGAACTGACTTTACCGTCCGCCATAGAAAAGTGCAGTCTCTGATTTATGCAAAGAATTTCGGTAAGGATTGGTTCAATTTTGTAAAACTGCAGAATATCGTCGGAATATTTTGAGAAAACTATTTAGAAATGTCTATATATTATGGTTTTAAAACAATTTCATCTTGATTTTGGTACTTGCTATCTAATATTAACTAACTATTTTAGTGTAATTTTGATTATCACTAATGAAGAATTTCTTTAAAAAAAAAATCTTTTGACCTTAGTGAGCAAAAGACGGAAAAGATATTGACGAAGTACTGGTATTGACTTTTAACTTGGACTATCGGGTACATATATATATCGCCTAACAAGCTTATAAGGGAGCAGTAAAGAAAATCTAGTTCAGCGCAGTATTCTATTGTTCATGGTAATTTAGTCCTCAAAAGAGCTCCACTGGAAAATGACCTAGCACTAAGAAAAATCATAGCTTCAACACTGTACATAAGCATTTTCAAAAATCAAAACTCCCTTTTTTTCGAATAAATTCAATACCTAATCCATAATTTGAATCATGCATTTTAGAAATCAAGCTTACAACTTTGATTCGAAAGTTTCTGACAATAAAAAATCGTTAATATCACAATAATTGTCAATGCGACCAATAAATAACTATTATGCTGGTCCATATCGGCGTTTGTAAGTTTGTCAACACTTCGTTCACTAATACCATGGCTAACATACTAATTGGCTACTGACCACAAAGAAAGAGTTCTAAATACGGAGTCACTTCTCAACTAAGACTGTGATCACTAAATCGGTCATAGTTAACTTTATTGTTCTGTAACTTCAACTGAATGTCCGAGCCTTTATAAATGTGTGACGAACACTATTTTAGTCATCTTTCAACCTATTCTAAAACTTTTCAGACAGGATCGAATGCTGTGTTTTCTATCTGACATTTTGAATATGAATAGACCTCATCGCTACTAGAATTCCGTACAAGTTTTAGTCAGAACGAATGTTTCTTTGAAATATCATTTTTTCAAACATGACAAGTGCTTCCAGTTTTCAACAAAATTTTGTATTTTTTGAAGAACTTAATCTTTCAACGTGGAAACGTATGTTTGAACTGTATTTTGTGCGACATTCTGCTAACCATGATATCTATCTATTTGCAAGTTTTCAGATTGAAAACACTTGACTCGCTTTTTTCAAAATGCCTTAGAATAGTTCGAGAAGCGAATAGAATAGTGTGTAAAGCTCATCCTTAAACGTCCATACATTGAATTCAAATTAGAAACTTACATTGCTCGCCAGTAACGATCAAATGATGACAATGGGAGTCGAAAAATTATTTTCCACTCGAAGATCTTACCTAATCAGCTCAACTTTAATGCTGCTTTCGCTTTCTATTCTCGAGAAATGAATGATTCATATTTTCTGTGCTTTTATTTTAGAAACTGGCTTACTGCATGCGCCCCATGGACGATTAGTCTATTGATTTGCATAGTTTTGTCAGGAGTTGCGGTTGCAGTCATACTTTCATTGATACCTGTTTATCTTAAAACGGCTGGTAACAATACCGCATACAATTACAATAAAGGTTTGTCAATTATTTCCTTCAGCTAAACAGTAGATCGTTCTCTTGAGGGTGTGGGTGTGGTTGTCGGCATGGGATGTGAGTGCTGATCATTTATTCGTCCACACCCACACCCTCATTATTCGAGTTCTCCAGTTTTATATCAAGTTTTTACATCGACCAAGCCAAATCCATCCAATATGATCAGTTTATATCTTCGATTCCTCTATCAGAAATGATGATACCCGCCGTCCAGAATCTCTTGTGTCTACTGACAACTATCTAGAGAGCTTTTAAAGAGTGAGAAGGTCATGTCTTATCAGGTCTCGCAGTCAATTATTTTCTCTTTATTTTACGCATCACTTTCAACTAAAATTTGACGAATAGAATCCTCGTTGATAACCATACTGATGTTTTTGGCAATTCTAATGACTATTCATGTAGCTTAGAGCAACAATTATTCATAAGCAAGTTCTTCTCTCTTATATATATTCAACATCATGTTGTGTCGACTATTTCAGTAAGAAACGTATTACAATGCACATGACTAAATTCAGACCGTTTGAAATCTACACAGTATACAGAAATCGAAGCTCTGGTTATTTCTAGACTAAAATGTCATCAACTTTAAATTAATTCAAATAAGATTCAGTCATTTGTCGGAAATTTTCTATGAATACAAGAGAAAATTTAGTCGGTGTTTAGCATATGTACTATTCGTCAATTGTCTTGGGATTGAATGAAAAGTTCAATTATATTTTCTTACAGTGCATAAAATGTAATATTATTTCATATAAGATCGATAACGTTTTTCAAATTCTGATTCTTGTGGATAAAATCACAGAATAATAAAAATGACAAAGCATAATTTCTGTAGATGGAAAAACCTACCAAATTAACAATAGAAAACTGACATGGTGGTGAGGCTTCTCTTCGCTTTGCCTTTTTCACACTCACACTCTAAAATGTGTAATTTTGTTCCTTTTAGAAAGAGCGCTAAGTATGTCTTAGATAAATAATTGATTAGAATCCTAGTATGTAATTTAGAAGGTCTATTATATCGATTTCTTGAAATGCCATGTTAGATTATTCATTATTGTACAGACAGTATTTAGTGCTTGATACTTCATCAAGTTCAATATTCGTAGGGAAGGTTAGTTTTAATAAATGTCTTTCAATAAAATAGAACAAGGTCAAAACCTGAGATTAATTGAATATGTCTTTTAGAAAGACAGTGAAATACAAGCCTGAAAATTTAACCAAAATGATTAACGATCATGATCTTCTTATGCGAGAAGCTTTATTTGGTCAATTTTTATTGATCGAGAGACATGAAGCTCTGAAATTTGCCCAAATAACTCATTTAAAGTTCTTTTGAGATATTTATCATATAGCTGTGATAAAGCCTTCCAAAGTTATTTTCTGTCATTAACGAAGTATATAATTTGAATATAAGTCAAAATGAAAAAGATCTATAGTGATTGAAATATAGTTTTCTGAGAAAGTGCCTAGAACTAGCTGATTTTTACTTGAGAAGAGTTCACGTCGGTACACGCAAAACTCTTGTCCCAAAATTACTTGAGAGAATCCGTCAAATATGATGCTACCGATTGAGCAACTTTGAGCGTAGACTATGTGGTAGGGCTCATATATGTGCAAGAGCTAAAGAGCATAACGAACCAACCAATATCTGATTTCAACACTGAAAGCATCCGCAAATACTAAGTCGTTTCTAGGTCAAAGATGGATGAAAGTTCCCATGCCGATAGCTTTGAAACTACTGAGTAGTCACCTGGTAATGTTCGGCAATCGGAAGGACAAAATATTGATCTTCAACAAAGAAATTTAGAGGAATGCCGCTCGCATATGTCAAAGCTCTTGATCTATTTTGTCAAAATGAAATATTCCTTTTCACAATATAAGACAAAAAAAACTATTCTTATCGTAGTCAAAATCAAAATGAAGAACTGAACAACATAGGTCAGTGTGTATCTAATTTTTCTTCGCGCTTTCTATTTAATGGTAAATATTGTAGATCACCAGCAACATAAGAAACTGAGCAGGGAAACAACATTAGAGTTCAGTTCGATTATAAGTGTAGTTACTCTTTGCAAATTCATAGAATGAAAACTTTCAAGCTTATTAAATTCTGGAAGAAAGCATCGTCTTGTCGCAATAACCTTTGACATATGCTATCTAGGATAAAAGTGATACAGAAAGAGTGTCTTAAGTATTCTCATTCTGCTGAATGCTATTTGACATTTATAAATCAATTTCTTCTGTGCGTCAATTATCTTCAAATAACTTCTTCATATAATAACTTAGTTTTTTGCAAAAATGCCATGAGAAACGCTTGCCTATTTTGATTATTTATGTCATTTTGTAGGAACTGCTGGCATAACACAAACCTTCGTTTCAAATACGATAGTAATCAATAATCAGAGTACGACAATCATCAATGTTAATAATGTAGCTCGACAAGTAATCCTACTTCCATTACTTATCACATATGTCTTAACTAATTAAATTGAACGAAATTCTAGTTAGAAATTGCCTATGGTTTGCCGGCTGGCTCGTTGATAGTTACTGATATTGTGATCGTGGGTGTCAGAACAAATGCCGGTAGTGGTCGTCGTCGTCGTCGCCGTGAACTTTACAGAAAAAAACGTGACCTGTGCGTATACATTTTGCGTGACTTTTTTTTATAATGGATTCTTTTTCAACACTTGTGTCAGTATTTTTCAGACCTAGTTGTAATCAGTTCGGATCTGCTCGCTTATTGGCAAAAATCACAATCAGTATAATCTACCCGAAGAAATGCGGCATATCACCGTCTTGCAAAACAAAATTTTTCGATAGTAGTCTAGCTCGTATTAATGCATATACTTCAGGTATTCCACTAATAATCACGTTTGCTGACGGCCGCTCCGCTTCATTCGTGTTATACCCTTGCATCATAACCAGTGATTTATCATTGTTTGTTATTGCAAGTACTACAACGATAACTACAACAAAAGGTAAAAATTTTTCGTTTCATAAATTTTGGCTTGCATTGCTACGTATATTTTCGCTTTTCAGTTTTGACAATTTAGGTTAGGAGAAAAAGTTTAAAAAATTGAGTGCTTTATAATTTTGTTCTGTGATAATGCTTATAAGTAAGAATTGATCAACGTGTGAAACCTAATATTTAAAGAATATTCAATGTCTCACCGTTAGTGAGTTTTATAAGTCAAGAAGTCGAAATATGCACGTATTTCAGCGCACTAGAAGTGTCTTAATAGTAAATCATGTAACATTCAACTGTTATTTATGAGATATTACAAGCTGTTTTCATACACGTCTCTTTTTGCATTGAAGTCAAATAGAAATAAAAGTGCTCAGTGAGTAAAACTCGTTATTCATAAATTTAGCAACTTTTTCGGTGAGAATTTTTCGCTGATCAATTCTTTCTATGATAAATTTCGAGTTATCAGCTCAGCATTACTTTACTAAGGTTAAATTATATTATAAAATATTATACATAAAGTGTTTAATATTCCTTTTTTATGTATCACACAGAAGATTTTGAGTGAAATTGACCCCGAAAATTCCATCAATACAGGGCCACGAATGTCACTATTCTATTAAACAGAGTTGGAACCACTAGATGTTTTTCTTACCGTTGTCAGTACCATTATAAACGATCCGACCGGATCGGATCGGTCGGTATACCAGCATGAGTAACTTTCCTACTTTTGATCCTATAACTATCCAGGCAATCATTAATGGACCATATTGGCGTAATAATCACTATAGTAATGAGACAACAATTGTTTGCCTTTCACATTGACTTTGACTAAGATTGTTAGGATCTAAAAATCACTTAATTACCATGAGAAGCACCTTTCAAGTAGTCGGTCATGAGTTTCCTCGTATCTCTATGCAGTACGAAGCACCAAATTTATGTGTTCGATCAGCTCATGCAAACTATATCAGAGAGATCCATCTTCCGAACTGATATAAATACTTTTGGATTCTTTGTATAAGTTTTCATCAGTCTTCAATAGGTTTCGCGAATAGTAATTTTAATGTTTCGAACTTTTATTTTTCTTGAGATGATGAAAATCGATAAATTGATGAATAGTCATACCAGAGATCAGTTTGATAGAAAGTGATTGTTTCCAAAAATTCGACGTTGCTTCGCCCAGCTGCCATCATGTTTAATCATCTCGAGATTTGCATCAATTTACACATATTATGTTGCTATGATGTCGAGAGTGACAAGAGGCACACCTTATCCCTATTCCAACGCGAGTAAAAGCTTTCATGCAACGATATAGAAACTGTAGTCTAAGAAAGAACTTGTATTGCTTGAAAGATCTTTTCAGCTCAACAAATGCCAATCGAAAATTCAGCGCGTACACACACTACATTTAGCACCCTGAACAATGCTAATATATCATCTAGTTCTGCTGCTATATTTCCGCATTGAAATTCTGTACATTCTTTTAGCTCCCGTCTGTTCGCTTCAATGGAATCCAATAGGTACGACTATGGCAGGTGATGCTAAAGGTGTCGCTGGTATTACAGGTAACCGGCTCAATGAACCTCGTGATATATTTATCGATGCATTCAAAACTCTCTATATCGCTGATTATGCCAATAACAGAGTTCAAAAATGGTTGTTGGGTGCTGCTGCTGCCACAACAGTCGCTGGTCAACAAAATGGCGTAGCAGGTGCTAATCCAGAGCAGTTGAATCAACCTGGAGGTCTCGTTGTTGATTCAAGTGGTAATATCTATGTGGTAGATAGCAGGAATAATCGAGTTCAATCTTGGCTAGTCGGAGCAGCTGCGGGCACGACTATTGCCGGCAAAGGTAGGACAGCTTGAGGTTGAAATGATAACTATCACGACTTCAGCCTAAAAAGTCTCAGTATTCTTCGCGGTTAGTTGTACGTAACTCCGAAATTGTCGATTTATCACAAAAAAACGAGAAAAAAACACAGAAACTTCGTAGTAATTTCGATTAATAGCGATTTCTATGCAGTATTTCAGACGTGGATAGTGTGTATCTGAGCTAGTTTTTTGAAGCTTTGAATCCTTTCGACATTTATTAAAACAAGCAGTAATAATCTATATCGTTTTGATCCAATGATGATCTTCTACTTTTTGATTGAAAACATTTGTCTCGTTTTGTTATTCTGCTAAAGAGTACATTGTGTGATTTTCTTCAAAACTCTTTTGAAATCGAATTAGTCAAAATAGATACTCGAAAAAAATTCAGTTAAATTGAAAAGAAGAACTAATATCAGATGTTAACTCACAAGAAAACATTCCCAGGCGCCGGAGCGCTTTTCAGTCGGGGTTTCGCGCATGTTTTAGCTCATCGTGAGCTGTATTTATGGTAAAAAAAATCGGGTTTCTGGTTTGTTTCTGAGGAGATCGAACGTTTTTAGTGAATTTTCACTATAGGGCATGACATTTGCAGCAAGACCAGGTTGTCGAATTTTGACTTGAAACTTTGACCACATAAAGATGGCATCTAGACTAGTTTGTATAAAAAGTTTCAGAACTTTTGGGCTACGTCTCTCTGATATATAGAGCTTTCAAAAATTACATGCTGTATATATTACCTATCAAAAACGGCATATACCTTGAAGGCTCCATATCTCAAAGAGACGTAGTCCAAAAGTTCTGAAATTTTTTATGCAAACTAGTCTAGATGCCATCTTTATGTGGTCAAAGTTTCAAGTCAAAATTCGACAACCTGGTCTTGCTGCAAATGTCATGCCCTATAGTGAAAACTCACTAAAACCGTTCGATCTCTTCAGAAACAAGCCAGAAACCCGAACTCTTTTTACCATAAACACAGCTCACGATGGGCTACAAGATGCGCGAAACTCCGGCTGAAAAGCGTTCCGGCACCTGGAAATGTTCCCTTGTTAGTGAAAGAATAATAAAACCATTAAGAGATGCAAGCCTCGTACCTGTAATTTTATGTAACGATCAAAGTAGAAAAACTATTTTCTTAATTTCAAGTCCATGCATTGTTCATTAACAGGCGGCAATGTTACGAGAAGAAGCCTTAAAATACTCGTGTCCATGAGCAGTTGGGACTGAGTTGTCAGCGATGTACTAATTTTTGGATACCTTGAACGACATTTATAGAAACATAGAATAAACTATTTTCGATCCCAATTGTAATTTCCATATATAGGCCAAATGACTGTTAGAGTATATTCTAAGAGTTGCATTCATGAATAAGTTTTCTTCTGTAGGTGGACGAAATCATTCGTTAGCGACGTGACTTCGCAAAATTTGAACACTCGTATTTCGGGCTAATGAACTTTTCTAAAACTAATTTTTATATGTTACATGTATGCTAAGTTACTCTAGATATTCTGAGAAAATCAATGCTAGAGATCTTTGTTTAGAGTAGTTGTCAGAAAGAAACTAGTGTTAGCGACATGACATAAAACATGAGATTGGTTTTCACTTTATGCATTTTGGTTTTGAAAAGGTCTGAATTGAGGTAGCATTTTCGAAAACTAAATAGTGCATTCTATAGACAGTTCCTAAGGCTGCAAAATCTCTATGGAAGATTTTTTCTGTAAATGTCTATGTTTTTCCAAAAAAAATAGATTTACTTTTCGTTAGCGACGTGACGCAGTACGAATATACAAAACGAAAAAATGCTCTTATAAACGAATGAGAAGTTTGAAACCTATTACGAACCACAAAAATCCTTCCTCGGAATCTCTAGATAATGGAAAGACAAAAATTTTCTTTTCAGAACCTGCTGGACCTTTAGAAAACCTGGTTTTTCAGAGAATGTTTTTCTCAATTCGATCTTGTGAAAGTTTTACGGGAGATGCAGACAGTGTCTTAGAGCCTACCTTGAAGTTTTCGGAATATTTTCTCTCATGGCCGGAGAGATATTCGCTAATTACTTTATAATTAATTAATTAAAATTAATAGTCAGCTAAAACAGCCAAGATTTTTAAATATGTCTATGCCAAGAGAATTTATTCAGAAAAATAACCCTCATAAAGAATGAAACTCAGATGAAACGGGGTATGGTCACATTTTCTCTGGAATAGCTCAGGTGCTAAACTTTTACAGTATCACTCGAAAGTATCTGCTACACTGAAATTTCAGCTTCTTAAGGTCCTCTTAGCCGAATCTTTCCGAGAATGCTTATGTCAGTGCACTCTGATTGATGGCACAAACTGTAGTCTGAATATTTTGGTATTTCATGAGATGTGAAGCTCCATGTCGTTCACACTGCAGCTCTGGTCTTTCGTAGGAGATACCACAATTTTTGGCTGTTTTACCCATCAATATGTGCCTAGTCAATAGTATTTTAAGAACACAAAATTCCAATCGGTTTTATCGAGTTCTAATACATTGACAATCATTTTACTAGTGGTCTCACTTTTCCAGAAATTGTAAATCACCAGTCTGGACAGCATAGCTTCACAAGAATTCAATGTTCTGCGATAAACGTTTTATCAGATATTTCGCCAGCTCTATTCTACTTTGAGGATGGGAATCTTCTCTTCACTCTGAGCTTCACACATCTTCAACCATAATAGTTATCGCTCAAAAACTTGAACTGTGCGAACAGAACTATTTAAATATCATGTTCTGCAAAAGCATTCAGTCATTACATAACACGCGCTGATTAACTAACATATATGCACATAGTAAGTTCTATTGCCACTCAGTTTTTTTGTACATTTTTACTGTGTATTTTAGAAAATGTGTCATCTCTTAAGCTATTTCCATAGCTATTCAAATCACTAGTACAGAGTGTAACTATATTCGGCGCGAAAACATACGATAGAAATCATTTTTAAACCTGCAACAATAATACGCGAGTCTCAATGTTCTTTAATTGACGACTCGATTTTTCGGCTCAAACATTTTAATGACATTTAAAACAGATGCTGTTTTCGATAGAGAATCATTTAAAACTTCACTATGTTCAACAGCAAAATATAGATGAGGAATAATTTTTTCTCGAATCCTTCAGATTAAAACTTAAATTTTACTAGTCATATGTTTCAAAAATGTTTTTTCGACAGTTACCGCCGTCGGCGATATTATTTGCGCATTCTTGTATATAGAACGTATGTTCATAATTCGGAAACAGATATTCACTTTGATTTTGAAACTAAAGATTGCTACGTGTACAAAAGAGCTCATTGTTATATGATGGTTTTAGAACATACGGCTCTCATACACAACAAAATATATTCCAATGCTAGGGCAAGGATATCCAATTGTCTGCAATGCTTGTTAGATCGAAAGGTCATTTTTATAACAAGCAAAGCTAGCTTGGTGGTGATGAATTACTATAATTTTAGTTTGTTACACAAGCAAAACATCGGGAAGCAGTAATTGTCCAATAAGCCTCTATCATCATCCATAGTAGTCCAGTCTGCGATCGAGCTCTGTTCAGATTGTTCCCAGTACTCAAAAAACTACTGGATACACCTTTACTTTCTTGTGAAATAAAATCATGTTTTGTGAAAGAAATCATTCGAAAAGCTTCATCAAATATTGATGTGTTTCATTGAAATATATTCGCGTTTTCAGGAGGACTTGGACGCGGCCCTAGTCAATTCTTTCTTCCGTCTAGTATCGCACGTGATACTAAATCGGGCAAACTTTACATCAGTGATTTCTTCAATCATCGTGTGATGGAATACGCACCAGGCGCAACGGATGGTATCGTAGTTGCTGGCGGTAAAGGACCCGGAGTTGGTATTACTCAGTTGCAATCGCCGACTGGTATCTATTTCGATTCAAAATCAAATAGTCTTGTAATCGCCAATACTGGAGCTAACAATATTGTTCGTTGGGTTATAGGAGCCGCTTCATGGACACTTCTTGCTGGTGATGTTACTGGAATAGGCGGTTCTTCATCAACATTACTAGACAACCCTCTCGGTGTGACGTTCGATTCCATGGGAAATATGTATGTGGCCGATGGGAACAATAATCGCATACAGTTCTTTAATGCTGGCGAAACGGTTGGTAGAACTATTGCAGGAGGAAATAAAGTAGCAAACGCTGATCCTTCTTCACTAGTTCTGCCCTCTGCCGTTGAACTCGACAGTGAAGGTAACTTTTACGTATCCGACAGAAGAAATAACCGCATACAACAGTTCACGTGCATCCAAAGTTAAGCATAGTCGATCTTGATAAAACCTTGAACATGTTTCCTATTTTTTTTACTTATTCGTGCATACTTAGAAGTAGCTTGTTTTTCGTTTTCATATCTGTCGGCATAAGAATCATGGCAGATTTGTATCCAAGTTTTTTTGCACATTATCTCTACTCAATTTTTTTTCCATTTGTAATAAAACATATATATTTTGAGGTTTGGGTAAATTAATCGAAAACACATCGACTTAGCTCTTGAAGAAAAGACAAGTTCAATCTACTAATCTCAACTTTCACTTTCCAACAAGCAATTAAATCAAAAATTAAATGACAAGAGTATGATAAATTAATTTGCTTTGATTAGAAATACTAAAGAAATGCCAAGTTTAACTCGCAAAGGCGTTTCATGTTATTTTATTGAAATATAAACACTCATTCGGACCAGGCTACAATTGCAAGCATGATAATACAAAAAAATATAAGAATACTTTTAAGCATTCATTAATTAATATATATCAAAAATTTCAATGATTTTGATTTGTTTGAATAGCTTTTTATGCCAGTGGTTTTGGAATGAGAATTAATTTTAATTGATAAAACAACTACAATATTTCAATTGAATCCTGTCTTAAGCAGTCATTTTGCATTGAGTCAAGAATAAATATTACTTTTCTTATTGAAATAAATCATAGGGTGTGGATGTGGTCCTGCAAGTACGGGTGTGGGGGTGGGGGCGAGCGAACAGAGAGTGCACAACTGCACCCGCATGTACACCCATAGCGACAGCCACACCAACACCCACTCACACCTAGACTAACTCATACCCATACTCACACCACAGAATCACACACACATCACACAGCCACATACACATCGAGAGAGATGTGGTGTGACTCTCTTCGCGGCACCCACATTGAGCGAAACGTGATGTGACTCCCTCCGTGGCACCCACACTGAGAGAAAGGTGGTGTGACTCTCTCTGCGACACCCACACTGAGAGAAACATGGTATGACTCTGTGCCTGGTACCTGCACGGAGAGAAACGTGGTGTGATTCGCTTCGCGGCACCCAAACTGGGTGAAACGGGGTGTAACTACTTTCGTGACACTCACATCGAGAGGGACATGGTGTGACTTCTTTGGCGGCATCCACACATAGAGATACGTGGGGTGACCTGCTTGGCGGCACACACATCACGAAAGATGACTTGTAAATGGTCTAGTTTACTGCGTGACCTTCCATTATTGCAAAGTGCTTTGTTTGGAGAGTAATTTTTGTTTTCTGTACAATTATTTGAGTGTTGAAAATTCATTTGGTTTGCGGAAAGTCATTGACTTTGCTGGAAAGTCGTTTAAGACATTGTTTATATCATATGCCATTATGTCGATGGTTGAATTCTAGGGAAATTGTGTGCAGGATTCGGAAAACAGATTCGGTTTGCTGAATGCAACATCGGTTTCCGAGAATTGATTTAGTGACCGAAAAATGATTGTGTTTCCTGGAAACTTATATAACGCATAAGACGAGAGGATCTTAAACAACGCATTTTATAGCGGTAACGACCCGATACAAAGCTTAACGAAACTATCCAACAGATTCTCTCTTTCATAAAATTATGACTCAAATTATATTGCTCAGCATATTTCACGTCAAACTAGATATCACACGTATTTGGCACGACCACATGAATGAATTATAACAAATACGAATGTGCTATGCTGAAATATTTTCATCCTTTTGATGTTGTCATTTAATTTTATTATGTATACAATCTAGGTTTTTGTAAGATGAATATATGTTTAATATTACTTTGCCGCGTTAGAATTAAAATTTTAGATTTTCGAACGTCTTATAATCACTATTAGAACAATGTAAATTGTCAACAAATTTAAATGAAAATATCTCTTTGATATCTATTGTTTGATATAATATATAGCTTTTATTTCAGCAAAACAAATCAATTTCTAAGCATATTTTCTTTACAGTGTTCGATCAATTAGATAAAACTTTATTATTTCATATATTATATAATTTTTTCATTGTAATATTTATACACGGACAAAAGTTTTATACATTAATTTTTTTGTAAAATCTAAGATTCATATCTCGAATATACAATATTTGAATGCCGGTGGCATCCAAATATTAGTTTTTACATATTTTTATAGAAGTTATATCATTATGAAAGATGATTTTTACAATGGTATGACCTCCTGAACACTAGTCGCAGTGAACGTTAAATAATTTCTATTATACTGTGTTCTTGTGATTTTCTTCATGGATGGAACTGACTTTCAAGTTTTGCTTTAAGCATATTGGAGACTTCTCTGTCATAATCTTACCTTTGTATCAACCACTAATTCTTAATTCAGTTGTATTGAATACAATCATTGTTGTAACTGCAAAACAATCTCTTACTTTTAGTTTATTATAGAGAAAATATGTAAAATACAAACTTATCGTAGCATTTGGCATTGATACTGTTGTTGTGTTAAATGCTTGTTTATCATTACCGCACTTCAAAATAATAGACATTACAATACTCAGTGACAGTAGTAACTATTAATAAATTCAGCATTAATATTTTTATTTTTACTTTTCTAGAAAGAGCAAGAAAACTTTGACGTAATCCGATCAACGATTCAGAACTTGTCAGTTTTTTCATCTTTCCATTTTGATGAAAAGATGAACTTAGCAATGAAAGATATACGTATTTATAGATAATGCAAAGTTTTGCACCTAACGTATCTCAAGAAAAAATAAGTAAATATTTGCTGACACATTTTTAAAAATGACTATATTGTATCTGTCAGAGCTATTAGCAAGGTAAATTTATTTAAATCTGTTATATATTATTAATACTGTTGCTATATATTAAAATGTTGATATTCTTAAATAAACGGACATATCGATATTCTAAGATTTGAGAGACTGTCTGTGAATATATTTTATTTCAAAGTGATGATTTTAGTTCTAAAAATATGTTGATTATACTTTTTTTTGTTGTTTTTACAACATCAAAGATAATGATACACATTTTATTACCTTGTAAAAAATCTCTGTTAATACTTAATTTGTTCTTCTAATACATTGTATGTAGTAACTGTTTGTTGACGAGATTAGATTGAAAATACTTTTATAAGAAACAAATGAAACAAATTTAATGATAAAAGAATGTAATATTGAACGCTTTTCACTTTAGTTTGAATATTTTTTGAACAGCTATGGTATCAATCACTGCTGTTTAATGTTTTATATATTGTCTCTCTCTCTCTTAAGTTTTCTTGATCATTTAAGATTTGCTTCTGTTTCTTCTTCGTTACAACTCGTACTCCTATTTTGCGAATTTAATGTCTGCTTTTTCTAGGGTTTCTTATAGATAACAAATGAACATGGTAAATAACTCTAACTTTGATGTATGAATAATTAATTGATACAAATGGGGGTTTTGTATGAAATAATGTCATAAACGTTTTCTTTTTCATTTGGTTAGGAATGCTTTATAAAAAATGTGTATATTTATCAAATATATTATTTTCCAATTTAACAGTATATTTTGAAAACTATTTCCTTTATTGCTTTAAGACAAATCAAACGTTTTAATATATTATTTATTTCAGGCATAACTTATTTTAGTTCTCATAAGTCTTCATTTCCTTTCACATAATAAATTGCTATGTTTTTGGTAAAATAACATCTGTTCAATGAATCAAAATAGTCAACATTTGTATTTTATATATTCTGCTATCTATGATGTAAATGGGTTAATCAGTTTCAATGTATGAAACAAAAGTTTTTTGACAGATTGAATATATATATTTAATTAATTTTATCATATTTTAAAAAAATTGAAACCGAACTTTTATTCTGAAATTATCAATGAATTAGTTTTAATTGATTTCTTCATAAATGAAGAAATGAGAATGAATGTCGAGTGATGGTTCATAGTCAATTTACGAATATTACTTCGTTATTTTATAGATTAATACTTTGACATTGAAGATTAAAATGTCTGTAATGTCTAATTGAATACTCAACACGAACCAAGATCGAGACAAATAAAGACTATTTCAATTCATAATAAAAAATAGAATTCGTTCTCACAGTTAAAGATGTTAATCTTCTCGTCATAAACTTCAATATTTTATTGGCAAACCTGTTTAACAATGAATGAATGAATAACTAACAAAATATATAATTATAACGAAACAAAAAAAAGTATTTGAATAACTATCATAAATAAAGATTTGTGAAATCGAAGCATAAGAAGTAATCAAGACTGAATTTGTCTTCTATGTTAACTTTTTGTTTCACGTAATATTCATTTTATTATAGCTAGTAAGTATTATTTCATTTTATCATCACTTCGCGTCCATATTGAACATATCTTCTCCTCTAAAAATCGTTAATTGACGGCCTTTCGATGTCTACTATAGATGTCGCTTTAAAATATATTTATTACATGATTAGTTTATTAATCATACCAATAAAAAAAATTTGTTGACATGCATGCATAAACACAAGAAGACGAGTACAGAAAAATAGCTGGTTGGTCGTTCTTTTATGTCATAGAAGCCTATTATGAAAGTATGCAATTTTTTTGAAATATTCGAGATAAGATCTAATAGCAAGCAAAAAATATTTCAGATTGAAATAAGCTAATTTTTTCATGTAGACTACTCATAATGTCAAATAATCAATATGCATTAGTTCAACATTGTATTGATACTAAAGAATTTGTAACAATAAAACTTTATAATCGTTATTTATTATTTCATCAAAATCTAATTAAACCATCAAATAATCATCAATTAGATTTAAGTAAAATTATTAAATACGTAAAAAAAAAAGAAAAGAAAATATTATATTTTTGTTTCTTCTTAGAATTATCATCAACTATTATTCGAAAAATCTTTGGTTTAAATTCAATATCAATTAAAGATGCACAAATAACAACTCATGTTGATTCATCATTTTATGATATAATTATATTTGCTGATACATCACTTGTTTATACACGTAAACGAACATTATCATATGATAATGATCAAGATGAAGATACTAAAAAATTTAAAATTCTTCCTTATTATGTACATGATGATTTAGAATTACTTAAAAATATTGGAATGTCAAATGAAGATATTGATTTATTTGTTAAAAAACTTAATGCTAATGATAATATAGATTTATTTAATTCGAATAAATATGATCAAATTATTCAACAAATAATTAAATATACTGATATACCTACAAGATTAAAGTAAAAAAAGATTAATATTAACAAACAAAAATATTTCTTATTTTTTTTTTGTTTTTAAAAATTCTAGATGTCGACAAGTTTCACATAAATGGAAAAATTTTGTTGATAGTTCAACTGCGGTAAGATTGTTTATTTAAATAATAATAGCAATTGCGAAATTATTTATTCGGCTTCTTTATTTTGTTTTTTGAAAGTGGAATCATGTTAAATTATCAAAACTTTGGCGATATGTTGATCGAGCTTTGAATTATTTTCAAAATATTGATATACGAGAATTGGTATG
The DNA here is from genome assembly GCA_905329745.1 of Rotaria sp. Silwood2. Taxonomy (NCBI): domain Eukaryota; kingdom Metazoa; phylum Rotifera; class Eurotatoria; order Philodinida; family Philodinidae; genus Rotaria; species Rotaria sp. Silwood2. The sequence goes on along the minus strand of CAJNSZ010001092.1, from coordinate 864 downwards.
TTATGTATTAATTAATTAGAAAAAAATTTTACTAAAGGAAAAACATCCACAGTAATCCGATACCCATCGAACTCAAAGTTTCTACATACGTGTGACTAATAGAAGTTCAAATGGATTCGCATAATTACTCTTTATCCTTCCGGAGTTACGATTCTTTGACTGAAAAATTCGACCTTAGGCAAGCTATTCAAGGAGTGTTAAAATTCAATTCTTCTACACACACTGAAAAAAAAAATCCTCGGAATTTAAACTAGAATAAATGTTATTATCTATTCTTTTCAGTTCGATTATTTCAAAAATATCTCAGGGTGTAGATGTGGTGTTAATAGTTACTGTCATCATAACCGAAAAAATACAAGTATCAGTGAAATAAATATTTCTTTTTTTTTATGACTCACATCTACTTTTCTGGTGATGACTTTTAAGTATGCATGCAAGTAAATTATTGGTTTCTGTTATTTGTCATAGATTATGTTTGTCAAAAATCGGAGATTTAATAAAAGTTGGTGATAATTTGAGATTTGCTATGGCCTCAAGTTGCCTGATCAAAGATCGAATAGATCAGATTTGATTGAAAATTTCATCCATAAGTATATCTTACCATTATTAGATTTTTTTAAAAAAAGTTTATGTTAAAAGACGAAATTCCTTCTTGAGATGTTCAATGATGAACAAAGGACATATCCGGGGATGACTATTTTTTTACTCTAATCTATCTGAGAGATGTCTGCAAACCACAAAAAGTATTTTTCATCACTTACAATGGAGGTGTTTGTATCGTAAGTTGAAAAGACCAGATATTTTTGCATCAAAAGAAAGCTCTCACCGCCAAACTAACAAGGTTAAAATATTAGCTGCTGTTAG